>LUCH01003552.1:33338-66923 GCA_013368495.1 Paragonimus heterotremus
GCTCTAATGAGAGCGAAACTCGAGTCTAGTGCTTCTGTTGTTCGAAAGGGGCCGACTGGAAAGTCTATGGGAATGCGACAGCTGCGATCAATTGTGAGTGATGTTCAATTTGAAATTAACCAAATCCCCGACTACTCATCAGTAATCTAAAATATCTTCCTAGACAGGTCGAAATCTCCGATCTCATTAAACCTGCTAGGCGATATTTTAGATTACTGGTGAGTAGTCGGGGATTTGGTTGATTTCAAATTGAACATCACTCACAATTGATCGCAGCTGTCGCATTCCCATAGACTTTCCAGTCGGCCCCTTTCGAACAACAGAAGCACTAGACTCGAGTTTCGCTCTCATTAGAGCTCGTCAGTTCAACTGTTAGTAGGAATATAGCCGCTTCAGTATATCGTTAGCACGTACTGACCGCATTAAGTAACAAACCTGCCACAGAAGGAAAGTAGATGTAGAGGGAGAGAAAAGAAAAATTTAACCGATGCACATAGGGGTTTGTAACAGGAGCCCGACGGACTTCTGTTACACGCCATACTAGACAGCTTCCCTAACCAAAGGTGTCAATCATTTTTCACACCCCAGTCAGAAAGCCTGGGGCACCATGTTGGAACTAGCTTCAGTGTGAGTGCCTTCATATCTTGAACCAAAGTGATACGTTGGCCATCAGGCTGTCGCTTCCACTCAAACCTCAACTCAAACAAGACAAGACGTGGCAGGCGATGAATTAGTAAACATGAGATATCACCAAGTCAACGAAACATGTGAGACGAGATCAGCATGTTCACCGATCGTGTTGAAAACGCGTCGGCGAACCTCGTCATTGTTGACACGGTGTTCCCATCACATGCCGCTAACATTTCGGAGACACCGATGGTCGTAAACGAACACTGTGAACATCTTCCGCATGGGTGGACCATGTATCGCAGTGGTACAATAGGATTGCTCAGACAGCAGTATTATACACTCGACCTTTCACAGAGAGACTGAGATCCTGCCAACGTCACAGATGGCGTCAGTTGGTATACGGTGCCCGAGTTTCCCTATGCGATTTATGATCTCACTGTACGTTCTACAAGCACCGATACAGCTCCCAAGATGCACAAACTTCCCGACTA
Source organism: Paragonimus heterotremus (assembly GCA_013368495.1). NCBI lineage: Eukaryota > Metazoa > Platyhelminthes > Trematoda > Plagiorchiida > Troglotrematidae > Paragonimus > Paragonimus heterotremus. The sequence continues at coordinate 34,460 of LUCH01003552.1, forward strand.
CATCTAAATGTTTACTACCAAAGGTGTCAATCTTGCAACAGCACCTCCCACTTTCTGGGTACACAAGCCACACCCCACTGCCAAACTGAAGCCCCAGTCTACTTGAGATTTTCCGGGCTCACAGATTGAGACCAGACCGTCTGCATATCCCATGTCTTGCAGTCGACTGCCGCGTAGCAGTTCCACACAATCATATTCGCACTCTGCCAGGGGACACTCTGGGATCTCGTCTACCATAAAATTGAATAGCAAGGAGGTGACCGGACAACCTTGTCCCACTCTATTTGAGATGCTGAAGGTCGGCAAAACGTTCCCAGATGTCCAACGGTAAACTGTTTTCGGAGTGTTCGCATGTTTCTCGGGCATACCTTTCTTCGATAGACAGTCTCAAAGTGCATTTCTTCCAATTGAATCAAAGGCTCCTCTGATGTCCGAGAAGACAACAGTTGTTGGCCATCCATATGAATATCAGGGATCAAACAGCTGGATAAATGTGAAGGGAGCAACGCAGCCACGGCCAAAGCAAAACCCGGCTTGCTCCTCATGAATGTGCTATTTGGGCGTTTCGTCTGGCTTACGAAGTGCGGTGGGTGCAAACAACTTCGAAACATTATGAATCAAACTAATCCTTCTGTGGTTTGCACACAAAATGAGTGAGCCCTTTTCAAAAACGGAGGTCATGTTAGCCAAACCACAGTCATCTTGAATGACCTTACTGATCCAGAGTTTCTGGGGACATTGCTGTCAATTCATTGATTAACGTTGGACCTTCACCTATAAAGAAGAAGGGAACTCGCCTGGATCAGGTGTCGTGACATTTTAGGGACTTGACCCTAAGTGATACTTCTGTTTCAGAGAGCGAAGAAACGTCAACGGACCATTTAGCGCAGACAGAACGCAAAGGCCTAGTCAATGGAGCAGGTAGTCAGTTGAGCTTCTGTTGAAAGGGCTTAGCCTGACGTCCTAAACCTTGTTGTAAGGTGCAAACGGATCTCACAGACACCCAGAAATTGACAACTGAACGAACAATAGTACCGCACGTCGCAGTATCACAATTATGCATTGCATGCCGTATGTGTGCCTAATGTGGTTCAATGTCGTCCGGTGGGTAGGCATCTAGACTAGAGGCAAGCGCGTATTGGTAAATGTGTAGCGCTTGTAGTAAACTGGTGATAAAGGTAATATTTGACTGCGTCTGGACTACAGTCTGTGGAGGCATATGCCGCAACAACAAACAGACAACGTCTGTGATAGGCGTCTCTCGATGCAATAACCGTAACTTTCAGTCTCACACCACAAACGCGGTCGATGATGGGAATCCAGCAATGTAACGCGTTCTGTGCGTATGAGCTTAGGACAATCTTAGCACAAGCTTGGCCAGTAGCTAAGGGACGCAGGGTCGCCCGACAAGCTCATTGTGAAGTGTGTGACGAAGATTGAGGATGCAACACTGAGCTAGCATCCTAAGGTCATGTTTCAGCAAGACAGATGAAAATAGCGGGGGACTCCGGGGTGCATTTAAGAGCTGCCTACTGACCTATTTGCATATGTGTTGGAAAATTAAAGGTCTTCGGGCTGAGGGGCGAGTAGATGTTCAGGTCCTCTAAGCAAGAGAATCTTTTCGTTTAACATCTTGTCTTTCGGGCACTGACTTCCTTCGTGTAGGGGAAGTCGTTAGTTCCCCGGAAATATTGTGTAACAATAGAACAAACAAAGTACACTGTCAGCGACCATCACCTTTGTCATAGAGGTGTACTTCTCCGGTCTCCACGATCGTCTTCAGCCGTCGTGAAAACTGGTGTTGTCATCTTGACTATATGTCTAGACTTGACTTTTGTCTGGTCTATTCCTTTTGGCTTTGCTGTGTTGCTAGTCACAAACCCTATAAGTAGGAACGGGTTTGTGACCATGTTGTCTTCGGGATGAGTGACATAAAGCTCTGTTTGAAGGCTAGTCTTTTCCTGTGTTCATGCGGTAGCCTAGGGTGGATGGGAAGAGACTAACTGACCACGTATACTCTGTCGTTCAGTAACGTTTTTCATCGTGCTGTTATCCGCCTTTTCATTGATCTTTATTCCGTTTACGCGCTCGTAGGCTGTAAATCAATTCACAACACTTCCTTATTAGCAAGTGAGACGTGTACACGAAGACGAAAACGGGATCACCAAGTGAATGGTTGTTTGACAAATGCGAGGGAAACGAGGCAAACTGGTTTGGTGCAAAAAATGTGACAGAGATGCAAAGCCAGTGGCAAACACCTCGGCCGAAGGGTTACGATTGCTGCATAAGACAAAATGCACGACTGGTACAGATTCGGAAGTTCATAATTGTCCAGCCTGAAAGAGGCGATCGGCTCGAGAGGCACCATCCGAAGCCTTTGGTTCAAAAGAAACCCAACTCACAAAGCAGCGGAGTGAGACATGGAGTTCGCATTTCATTGAGGGTAGGTGATCAGTAGTAATGCGGTTCATACGTCCTTCGAATAGAACCTACTCGGGAAGCCTAATGCAGAAGCAGCGCAGTAGTTCGAGGAGTTATCAACGAAAGCAGATCTAGTGTAGTAGATCTGCCCAACTATGGGGTCCAAGACAGACAGGGCTATTGCAACGCTTACTTCCCGTTACCGGGTGCCGCTGAGTGAACTAGCTCATGTGCCCTTCGAGTGAGGTTCAGCTGTTCAATGTACCCGGCACATCTAACGTACCTATCGGAGTCGGTGGTCACTAAGGTTATTCATACGCCTTCATCGGGATTTGTTCATGGTTGGCGGAGACCGGATATATCTGTGCGCCATACGAACGGCATGTTATCCGGGAGCCTCATTTGTTGCGAGGTACTATGTCGTAGTACCGTTAAAGAGCCTATGTAATACTCTATGGGAGACCCGGCTGCCAACCATGAATTCATCACGCCCTGGCAGTACTATCACTCAACGTCCATGAATGCTTATTCACTAGAAGAACCCTGCTTAGTTTGCAGTAAGCCATCACGTGAAAAGCCGTTCCGAATCCGCAGCCACAGGGCGTGCTCGGTAGTGTTCAGCTGACACACCCAATTTTCCCGGCTTGGGCTTTTAATGTTGTTAATACTCAGTATTTCACGAATAACTCAGCTAAATAAAATTGATGTCACTGGATCAAATTAGCCACCATAAATCGAGACATCTCCAGCTATTGAGCGTGTGAGTCACAAGGATATCAAACTGGCAGTAAAATGCTAGCACAAGAGGTTATAGTATCGCTGTCAGTGATGGTAACTAACAGCAGGGATTAGCACTTACATCTATGTGAATTGCAAGTACACATTTGCACAAGCGGCAGTTAATTATCTAAAGATTCGGAGCATTGACATAAATATACTACGACATAGTCAGTTGCACAAGACATCGCCATCCAAAAAAAATAGCACCGTTCTGAATAACCATTTAGATTTGGAACGTGTTGTTGTTAGTGTCAGGTTAGTTTGAGCTATCCGCTCACACATTGGTACGCGATCAACTGAACAGATATTGGGAATCTTTTTCCATCAGCACTGACGAGCTGACTGTACGTGAAAGATAATGATACTTTGAAAACTCGCTCTCAGCAGGATCCGAATACCTTGTAGAAGAAGGGAGGTTGTGTAAATCTACAGAATACTTTAGACTTGATACCGCTTTGGATTTGGTTGTTCGACGTTAACGACTACCTGGAAACAGGTGAAAAATCGTGGAAACGATGAATGGCTATCCTGAGTGCCATCCGCGTCTACAAAGTAGCCCGATCTTCCTCTTACTTATCAATTGGGTCACAGTACCAGTGTCATTCAGTACAAAGGCCGAAACAGATGTGCTACTGCCATACTGTCTTCAACCCACTCTCAAAACGGATCAAAGAAATGATTTACACTAACCTCAAAGGGATAATTTTGATTTTTACAACAGTTGGACAGTTGTGAAAACCGGATAGCCCGCATGCACGATATTCAGTCATTACTGTCTCTGCAGCACTGATGACGTATGGAGGGAACATTGAGTCTGGTAGTGGCAATGTCTGCTGACGTACCCGAGACGCACAGATTTTGTCCACTATTAGGTACAATGCTTTCGTCCAACGGGTTCCGTTGGTTTAGACACCTCATACCAACGCTCCACGGTTACATATGTCCTCTTCGTTTCCCTTTGTGTTACCCCCATTCTTTATAAACAGCTTGTGTCCTCTTTGGTATAGTAGAGGCGAAAACCCGTTCAGTGAAGCAACTTCTTTAATGTCCACTTCACATGTTCCCATGCCGTCCATGTTTACGAACCAAAATCTCACTTCATCACGCAGCGAGGTTTTCTCTTGAACGTCGTACGCACTGCTGGCTGGTTCTGCGCGTCTGACAGTCGTTATTTGTTGTGCATGTTTGCCTGTTATTTCCCGCCCGTTTGTCCTATTTGGTTCAGTAGGGACTCGTTCGATCTTTCGCGTTATCCGTGATCTATCCACTGTGGGCTTTGCTCATATCCCACCCCCACGCTGAGATATTTCACTGAATGTTAGAATAGTCACGTCTCCGACATGGTCACCCAACAGGTAGTACCTGATGCTACGTAAGGGAAGTTATCGTGTGCAAGATATTCTACGTTCCGTTACAGATTTTTTCAGTTATTCGAGAGGGTGTTTTCTATAAACCAAGTTGTTCACCAGTCACAATAAGTTGAGGATATGGACAAACTAATTTTTTGAAGACAGCTTCAGACTGACTAATACTTTCACAGTCTCCGGCTTATATTGATTGAAACCGAGTACAATTCAGTTACGTAATCTGGATGTATGGACAAAAAATAAGCTCTATCGAGTTAGGTTAGCACTTGCAAGTTTTGACCACCAATGAAACGGTATTAGAATAATTCAAACGTACATTTACGAGAAGAGAGCGACAAGGTGCTATGGTGAACGTTGCTGTTGTTCATAACACACTACCAACCGGGATCACTGATACAAGGGAATAACCACGATGTCGATGGATGTACCTGGGTAATTGGTTTTTATTGAACCACGTTTTCCAATCGGAAACTGTAGTTTGGTCTACTCTGTTTATGTCTTCTCATTGCTGCTATTCCAGTTGTTTTAATTTAGTCCAACTTTGGGTGCAACACTTGAGAACGAATCGATGTCTGGTACTCCAATCACATTCCGAAATGTAGTTACTGTAATCTATCTGTTCCTTCAGACGCGGATTAGTATGTTACCTAATCGAACCTAAGGTCGACTTAAAAACGAGAAGGAGAACGTGACAACAGGAAAGATTCGCGAATAGCACGTGATTCAAATATCTCTTAGTCCGTCTGTTAAAAGTACAGTAGTAGTATACGGATGTTCTGGGAACCAAACGGTGACAGATTACGTTATTAATTCTCTATATGATCGCAATCTACTTTCAACCAATCAGAGGTGATCCCGTCTTTGAGATACAAGCAAAAGAGAGAGTACGTAGTTCAAAAAAGCCTGCCTCATTTCGAAGTAAGTTACTTAAACCTTGTAAACGAACAATTGAGTTGTAAGCGAGAGTAAAATGGAATCTGCAAGTCGGTTGGTGGGTTTTCCACATTTCACGGACAACTCGGTTAAACAGCATCACCATTCGCACCACTGAACCCGATCTTCCCTAAGGTTTCAAACTAGAAGCCACGCTTAATAATTACAACATAGTTATTTTATGAGTATTGACGGTTGCTGACAGTGGTTGGAATCCGGACGTCTAAGTTTTCATACAACTAAATAATTTGTGTGGCGTTATTGTTGTATCGTCCAAAAATGTTTTACACCAAAAATGCATGTCAATATTAATCTAACAGATTAGAAACTTAAAAGATGTAGAACTAATCAGACAAGAAGGCAATGTTGTGTTTAGTTCGACATAAACAGCGATAACGTATTTGATAACATTTTCAAGCTCAACAACTACTGAATTACAGAACGAGTAAATTGGCGCTGTTTTTTTTTCTGTCAGAATCAGCTTTGAGAAACTGTGCTAGTCATGTCCACCGTAACACTAATGTCAAGTACGGTTTAAGACAGAACATCTATACAAGTGCACAATACAACAAAATCACGAAAGCTTTATCAATGAGGTACGTAGCTAGGGCGTTCATTGCGCTGTATCCCCGGGACAAACTCTCCCGTAAAGTTAACGATGTTTCTTGGTGCAGCCCAGCACAAACATTTCTAATGACTGCATGGAATGCAGTCCATATGTCTTTTAAAACGTGTTGTGGCACCAGATACTACTCAGTGTGGCAGTATAGCACGAACCTGAAATAATGACCATCGTGTGAAAATTTAAAGTAATCTTTACATTCTGGAAGATGGAAGGCATGTGGCAGAAGTCGGAAACAAACAGACGTTTGGAGTGAAGTTCCGACAAAAAAACCAGTACTTTGCGACCAGCATTTAGTGCTGAGATGAGTAGCCATGTAACGAAGTAGGTGTGTTTGTGGCGAAACCTTTTTGTCTGGCCAACCGTTATTTCCTGTAAACCAGTTGGGCACAAAGTACACGAATCTTTCGGACGTGAAGAGACAAACGACCATCAGATTCGCGGACATATAACCCATAGAAAACTTTCTAATAAGAGAACAACAGCATCATCGTCAACAACTGCCATACAGCCATGAAGAAAACAGTAAGCCGAAGATGAGAGAAAAAAGGGGGAGATGAGAGGATAACACTCCTAAAAACGACTGTCTAAACTCAAATATTAATTTGTAAAATAACAAATTTAATACGAATAAAGTCAGAGAATTTATGTCGCGTTTAGTGTGTTTTTAAATAATGAACTGAGAAGAGTGCAACATTACGAACAAGTTGTGATACTCAACAGTCCAATCACCCCAGGAGTGTTTACTCGAAATCAAATTAACAAAAAAACAGAAATCACGTGAGGTTTGTCATGGTCAACGGACGTTACGCTTAAACGAAGCGGCCGAATCCGTCGCCCGTTAAGTGGTGGTTGAGAGTGACGGAGATGAACAGCCTCCGTGTTTGGTGTTATCAATCTCTGCCACATTCCAGACAGAAGCTTGCAATCATTGAGGCTGACGCATGCTTCCCGAATGGGAAAGCTTCAGCACCACATTGTTCCGCGTGGGAAGGCAGACACTTATAAACCAATCGAGGTTTATCAAGACGTACGTTTTGATTCTGTGGCAATGTACGTAGCGTGATAGCTGAACCTTTCTGTAGTTTTCCAATTTGGTATGTGTCAACTGGATGGAACTGTGTGTGCCTCCTGTGTTTAGCACCACGTAATTTCAACTACCTGCTTGGTTCTCCCAAGTGAATGGCACCACAACCGCATTTGAGTTCATAAGCACAATCCGTCTGGTAGTCCGTAGAGATTGAACCCCGAAGGTGCATCGTCACCCGTTCTAAGTTAATATCCAACCGAAATACAGGTCTGATGGCAGACCCAGATGAAACATGGCGAATTATTTCAGCTAATGTTTCAGGATACGTTATCTGTAGAGTACACTGGAAAGATCTGCTCTATTCGAGTTTTTTCTTAGTCGACGTACGTTCAACTGTGTTTTCAAAAAAGGTATCTGGATAGTGGTTGGCGATTCATCATCATCGTCATCATTATCATAGACAATAATACATCAATGGTTGACACTGATATTTAATTGCCACACAAGCACGAAGGAAAAAGCCCTATGCAGGAAGAGAGAAGTAACAGAAGAGGACAGAAAGGGGACTTAACCACTAAAAATACTTACGTCTACATTCAAACATTCAACATCAGGGCGCCTACACCTAGCAAACAAACAACCGAGTTGTAAGTGAAAGTTAGGCGTCATCAGCAAGACAGCTTCCTCACGGCTTTCACTGCCCCGCGTCATTAAGTGCACTCACTTCACAGACAACTCGGCCAAACAACGACAACATTCACACCACTAAGCTCGGCTAGCCGCCATCTAACCTAACGTCTCTAGCCACCGACTCTGTGGATCGTGAAGGCCCCAGCCCGGAAGAAGAACCCGATCTACAGTGCCCAACCCCTTCGTGAACGATTCCATTTGTCTACGTCAGTTCATCATCCATCCACCTCGCACCTTGCGTCAGTCGGCCGCTGCGTCGACAAAGAGTACTTTGTGTGGGAAACGACGATTAATGTCCCTTTAAATTAGGAAACTTGTCGTGTCAGAGACCTCATTGGTGCAAATGTCAGTAGTTCTGTTGATGAGAGATTAGACGAATGCTTTATCAGTACCGAGTGAGTGCGATGAGCTTTGGCTGGGATATTGACCACAGTAGGTTGGTTTGTGATAAACAGAAACCTCGAATCTCTGTTAGTTATCAACTTTGATAAAGCAGTCTAGAAATTTCAGTAAAATCTATTCAGTTTCGAATTCTAACGTAAACACAGTATTGTTGCATGCTGATAAAGTGAGTTCCACGAAATGGTTGCAAACGTTCTATTTCATGATAATGAATACCTAATCTAAACACCCAGACCAAACTCATGGGAAACAGATAAACTCACTTATTGCCTGTACTACTAGTTACCTGAGAAAAAGATTGACTACTGTAAAGGTAACAAGAGAACCCACAGTTATGCCATCGTTTCGAGTTCGACACTAAAGTACTTACAACTGACAAACGACCGAACCATTGGTGAAAGCAAAGTGTCATCAGCTAGACAGTTTCCTTTAAACACAAATAAGGCTAGTTCAAAAAACGAATGATAGTTTATCATAGACACTTGGACTCAGTTATTTAGACTCATGCGACATTCAGTGTCGTATGTGTATGACATTTTTCTGTTGGGTTGGCTGAAGCATTCTGAGATTCTCCAAAACAGAGCATGGGGGTTACAGCAAAGATATAATGCATAATTGTCAGGAATTTCTTCAAACATCGATTTTCCGAAAAACCGCAGTCGATCAAGAAAATATCATTGTCCTTTAACGCATCACTCAACGATCCAAAATTCCAGTTGAGAAAGTGTGAATGTTATTGTACACAACCCGTGATGTCTTTCTATTCGAAAAAATCTAAAGTACATTATCATCAGTCGTGTTTTGGATGCAAAAATCTTTCTTTAACAGATCAGTATTTTTTTCGTACTCCTTCAGTTTGAACGTGTCCTCCTGACTAGCTTGAGAGAATATGGCTACTCGACACTGTACACTAAAACTCCAAGCGTGATATTCTTTTAAACAACAATAACTGAGATTTTTAAACAAAGAGACACAAGTAGTAAGATTGCCACTGCCAGGTAATCATCCATCATATATAATATCACGTAAAAACAGCCTTGAGCCCGATCAGAACGTTCTGTGGCTCGGACCACCGCTCACTTCAACGGCGACATGGAATAACTTAAGTGAAGAAATGTTACTGGAAAAAAGGTGGAAAAAGTAATAAAAACCAAGCGGAAGAACTAGAAATGGTGCGAATGCAGGTACTCCATTTATTGCGGCGCACCGCCATCTCGGATGGCGTCCAACCAGCGGTTTGAGTGATCACAAGGACCCCATCCAGGCAGGCAACACCAACCCACTTTGCTCACTGGAGCAATCAGGGTATTCATATTTTGTGACCACCTTGTTACTTGACCACCATGTAGTTTTACCCAACTGTTGGTGGTCTCAGTATATAATGCTCGGTACGATAAACGCTTGGCTGGCTGTGGAACGCGATTAGCCGACCAACTGATCGCGCATCCCGAACGTTCCGGAATACGCGCCGGCGAACTGCTACATTGCTCACGCGATCAGTCCACTTAATGTGGGGTAATCGGAGGAGACAACGATGACCAAACACAGCAAGTCTGTTGATACCTACGTTACGAACAGGCCACGTTTCTGAACCATAGGGCGAAGCATAACGTACACAAACATTAAATACCGTTGCTTTTAGCGACAACCAAACATCTTTTTGACATCATAGATGACGCAGACTTGCAAAGACAAATCGTATCTTTGTTATCCTGGCTGACATATCATGAGTACTATAACAGGTTGACGAAACAGTTTTTCCCAATTATGTGAAAGTGCCCAAAGTCCCGAATGGCTAGCCTGTAAAAGAGAAGGCAGGCGTGGGAATGCCGCATTTTTGAAGAAACCCTGCATTTCGAAGGTGCGAAGCATAGTCTGCATTTCTTCGGCAAGGGGCTAAGTAAGACAGTGTCATCTGCATTCTTCATGTTGGTTAGTCTAGCGCTAGGAAAAAGCTCAACACAAAGCTTTCTTGATTCCCTCTGGCTCAGATCTCCTTTCTCCTTCTTTTCGAAGATGATGGAGAGAAGTTGGCACCAGAACTGATGAAACTCTCCCAGACATTCTTAAAACCGAAGGAGATTCTTGTAATTGTTGCTGATCAACAATAATTCTCGTTTTTAGAAAAGGGGACGGCAATCTATGTGACAGTCGCAGAGGCATCAATCTAGTGTGTGTTGCGTCCAAGTTACTCACTGATTTCATGTGACGTCGACTCACTAAACTCACAGAAAGTTAGGTACGTGAACGACAAGCATGATTCCGGTCCGATCGAGGGTATGTTGAACACATTTTTTCTTACGATGAGTCCTGGAGCATCGGCACTCTCACAGGCAGCCGACAGTCGTAGTCTTATTAAATCTAAACGCTGTTTCCGGTTCAGTTCCACCTAACGTTATCTGGAACTGCCTTCTTAGCAAGAGAGTTCCAAAACAATACGTGAAGTAACCATCTACACCCTGTGTGTCATCTAGTTCGCGGTTCTTCAGCGTGCAAACCCACTGGAAGCTTTATCTTTGTGTGTGTGGTAGGTGTCATATTATATATATACAGTATATACATATATATATATATAGTATACATACCGGTTCAATTTAACTTTCATTACCTGGACTATTTTTGTGTGTCCAAAAGATAACAAACTAAATCACGAAAGTGCAAAATGTGACGCTACACACCACACATTGCCGTGAGTAATTTCGCTGCTGTTGTAATGAAGGCATCAAAGAGTAAAGTCGAGATAGCTGGAGTAGTCATCAGAAGATGATAGTGCAGCGAACAAGCTCGTTTTCGGTTATTCATCATCAGGCTAATTATATAACATGTATATGAAACAGAGTTGTCAAGGCGAAACGAACAAAACCAAGTAGCAAGTTTGAGTGAGGCCGGACACGTTATAGGCACACACGGAGACAACGTTTTGATACGATTACGTAAAACTTATGACGCAGCTGGAACCATGGCACTTTGATCGGCCGTGATGTGGGTGGTTGGCCATGACAACTTTAACGTTTGAACAAAGCGCTTTTGTGCGTATGAGGGTGGATTTTTCAATTGCTTCAGCTGTGGCTAAAATTCGGCACCCGATAGCTCTTGAGTGACTGGCGTTGACTCGGTAAATCGGACGAAAAGAGGAGTCCAGGTTGACAGTATGATGTGTATCAACGAGGTTTGCAACAATTGCACTGGTAATTGTCTTGGTGTTTCCGCTACTGATCCAAGTTGGGTGATGCTCACGAATACGTTCAGATAAGTGCCTGGTCGTGTGACCCACGTAACTAGTTCCCAGGAACAAGTAAATGAGTACACACAAAAAGAAGCCGCAGAAACAGGCGATTTATCCTTTAATCGTAAACACAAGGCTGCAGTAGAGTTGAAACAGATATGTAATTTTGCAGCATAGCATTTGCTATTGATGACAGTGTGAAGTCCTGTGATTGGTTCGCCAAGCGTATCCCCATTGAGTGGTAGTGAGATGAATATTGCTTTCTTTTCCGCTCTGGTCCTCTTATCCTCTTTCACACGACGTTTCATAGCCTGGTCTACAAAACGCTCTGGATAGCCATTTTGTAAGCACAGTGTGTGTGAGAATGATAGTCCATCGAAGACTGTATTCTGCGTACATATTCTGATGGTTCTATTAGTCAGGCAGTATATGAGATTCGTTTTCTGCCTCAGAGGGACAAAGCTACTGAGACAGATGTACTGTCCATTCCAGGTCTCTTTCCTATGGATTTTACATTGAATCGATCGATCAGCTGAAGTAGTTGACAACGTTGTGAAAGTGTAATGCACCAGCAGCAATTTAAAGCAAAAAAATCTTTGTGTACAGAATGGTAGTGAAACTGTCATCATCACAGCCGAATAGAATAACCGTGTAAGCCGCAGGGCCACTTATCACCTCTCATGCTAAAAACAATGAATTCCACTGATCCAGTTCATCAAATGAAAATGCAATGAAGAATACATGAAGAGATATATCACGCGATGTTAACAATGCACTTGCTGTCTTCAGCCACGAAACGTAAAACATTACAATCACTCAATCACTTTCAGCCTCCAGTATTGCCCATGGGTACAATAGCCCGGGTTGCAGCTGATCTTGGCAATAGGCGACAGTTACAAAGCAATAAACAAGTACAAACATACAGCGAAGACAAAGGATAAACAGAAGATAACCAGACAAAAGCAAATCAGTTTCACGAAAAAGAAGAGTTAGCAAGTTGAAGGATACAGGCTCGTTACTGACTACGGCATAATGTCATGTCAAAGATTGGTTTCAACCGGTGGTGTGGATGATCTCGAAGTCTCTAACCAGACAGACATCACCTGCTAACCTTGCTCAGCGGATAGCAACGACAAAAGAAGTGGCTAAGGAATGAGCATTACACGTAAGAGGGATTGTTGTCGGTTTCAAAGCCTGAGTTAACAGTTTATGCACACATACACACAAGACCGGATGCAAGTATTTCGGAGAATACGAGCAAGTTCGGATTCCGGTTGCACAACGCCACATCAAACGAGCTGATGAGTTCAACAAGTGACTAGGTCACGTTGACCAAGGCAGTTTATTTCAGTTAGGAATGATAACAGCTCTTTTATGTGAAGTCCACTCATTAACTACTTCTATTGTTGTTGCCATCCACACGTCCTGTGTTTTAACGTTTTGTGCTTGTGACTGAAGAAAGCGTTTGTGATGCAAAACAAACACGATACGTAATACACTTGTGTACCTCCTACTGGTTACATCATGCACTTCGTATGATAACATGATTCCTTAACATCATTGGCCAGGCAGTTGGTTATGGACCTGGTGCTCGTTGGAATCACTGGCTGGAAATTTTACTCGATTTGACAGTGCGCTGTAGACTGCCTTCTAACTAGTCCCATATATTTGTCTCGTTTACTCTCTTCAGTCATGAAAATAAAACGTTAGAATATATAGAACATGCGGATAATAGTAGAGACAGCAGAGACGGTCAACGATTGGTCAGGACAGTGGAGGATGGTTCCGCACGAAGCTGATCAGCATTTCGCACCATTTCTTGACGTAACCTCATTGTTTGAACTCTGGACACTAACACGCTCTAAAGCAACCACAAGAGATAAAAGATGAAATTTTCTTTCAGCAAGATAAGGGTTCCGGTACAGTTATCACGAGTAAGGCTGGTTACGGGGTTGATAGTATTTTGTTATAGAAACAAAGTTCAAGGAAGCCGCAAATTAGACCACTGCATAGGTATGTCTTGGAAATTAAGTACAAATAAATGAAGCCAATCGAATCCAGCAGAACATAGTGAAGAGGTGCGCTAAATATACATAAGTCTGGTATGCCATTAAAGCCAGTTCTGTACATGAATAATTCAGCGTACCACCAGCTTGCCAGGTGGCTTATAAGTATTGTCCCGCCTATCCGCCTTCCACTATAAAAAAAAACTCTTTCGAACTGGCACAGTCTTTAGAGAGCGTATCGCTGAACCCATATAAAATGTATTCCATTGACGTTGCCTCTTTATTTCCAGGCGCTTCCCTTCTGGAAACGGTTGACCTTTTGTGCGAGTTCGTTCCCCGTTGTAATTTACCTTTTTGCGTCTCAGTTAATTGCCTCAGAGAACTTATAATTTGGTGCACAGAAAATATCCATATTGATTTTTAGAGGACCATCCTATATAAACAAGTTCATAGTGTAACGATGGTGTGATGATACATATCATGTCAGCCACTACAACCAATATGTAGATAATATCTTGATTTTTCCTACGAACATTCATTTTGTTTCAATCTGGAACCTTACAAATTCCGTTCAACCTGATCTTTCTGTTTCTCATGAAGAAGGAATAAACAATGGATATTTTGCTCACTAAACGACGGAATGGCTAATTACAACGCTCAGTTTACCGCAAGGTCACTTCAGGCGGTCAGCATTTGAAATGTTCTTCTATTATGCCAATCACTTACAAACGAGGTTTGGTGCAAACCCTGATTCACAGAGTTCAACAGATTTGCACCGATGACTGATTGCAGGTAAAAAAGGAGATATCAAGGAAGGTGCTGTTCGCAAACGGATATCCCGAAAATTTCATCGATGTTCACATTCAGAAGAGACTGGTCATGACTACCATGAATACGATTCCTAAGAAACAGGTCTTTCTGAACCTACCTTTCAAAGGTGACTGTATCTCAACTGACGTAAGTCAGAAACTACAGTCTGCTCTAACTCGTACATACACTGCGGTTGAATTATAGGTGTTACTCAGAACTAGCAGTTTTGTTCAGCTAGTTCATAATCGTGGCATACGGAAAAGTTCTGTCTCACATGACTGCGGATTTTTATGTTAAGCCACACTCCACAGATATATGGGGCGAGGAGGCAACGAGGATGTCAGGAAGTTGGTTACTCGTAATGAAGTAAGTTATCTTGACCTTGAAAATGGCGGCACTGGATTTCTGGTTGTTCAAACCGAACCAATAGTTTGCCATACAATGCGCTCTTTACCGAACCGTAGGACACCCGGCGGTCATTCGATGATTTAGTCAAAGGTATCGAAAGTAACCGTCAGTAAAATAGAAACTGTATGCCGCTCTCATCTCCGAAAATTAGGTCCACGTAATCCAACTAGTCCTCTACTTGAAAAGCTAAAATAGACAATCCGTGAGCAGATTCACATAGTTGAGTCTTCTTGCTTTCTGGTTGAGTTGTAACTGAAACCAACTGAAGTGTTTCATGCAATCTGACTCATGGACGTCGTTCTGCTTGTGACTGCATATTTTGTATAAAGTGTGAACACCACCGTCCAGGCGTTCTCAGAAGATCGTGAGGAAGCTCAAGGATCAAACCCCCTTCTTTTTTTATTCTTACCGGTTTGGTTGTTTGACTCTAAATTCGCACAGAAAACCGGTTTGTCGCAAGGAGATGACAGGGACTGTTAGGTATCGATTGCTGACGTACTGTTTTAAATGACTAAGACAAGTATCGTAGTGTTATTACGTCCACATGCGTCAACCTGACTTACAACACAGATAAATGTGAATATTTTCTTACAATGTCACAAGAACATATTACTTTCCAGCTGTGTAAGATTTGGTCAGAGGAAAGAAATATTGTCAACGACTTTGGATGAGTAAAAATATTTTATTTCTTAGTGAGGCGACGATGTATCAAGTAAACATCGTTTAGTCATTACGACCAGTGACATGATTAGACAGTACCCTGGCTCGAGCCCATACATGCTGACTAATTACATGGACCAAGGCTGCTAAGAAGCAAATAAACTGAACAAAAAAGAGGACGTCATAAGGTGCTCGAAAACAATGAATGACACAGTGACACAAACACAGTTGCGCCATGGCGGTTTAAAGAGGTGTGATAGGTGTAATCAGTAAATGTTGTGTCATGTTCATACTGACCATCACCAGCAACTGCAACCTCGTTGCTATTGTGTTTTTTATACCAAACGGGGCAGTCATCGGACAGGTGGCGCTCTCTTCAAGAATTTATGTCTATCTGGCTCTCATCAGTTACATAAAAGAGGTACATATGCCAGAGTGCCTCTTAAGCAATTTTGCCAACACTCTTGAGTAAAGGAAATGGACAGAACGATCTGTGACGCACAGCCCATACAAATCGTACAATTACTTTTTATATGAAACCATTTTGTCCTCAATTAGGCTGGCTGTAACTTAAGGGCACATAATGAATGAGCAGTTACTTAGACGAAGAAACTAAAGTGATTTGAACTTGCTATGGGCGTTCCAAGTTAGCATCGGTCATGTGAACAAAAATTAATACTGGTCAACACTTCTCAGTCTTTCCTATAACTGACATTCATTTGTTCACCTGACTCAGTATACTGTTATTTAATTTAATACGCTGACTGACGAACACGAAACAACTGATGATCGATTAGAATGTTACAAACGGACTGTTGAGCCAAGATTCAGTTTCAGGATTTACAGAGGGGAGATGTACATTCCCACAGTGCAAGATGATGATGGTTCATTCAGTGTAATACCTGATGTCTGGTTAACTAGAAAGAATGAAGCAATGTTCTTAGAATACCCTTTCAAACAGTGAATTTGAGAGGACTTGTCGCGAGGTCATTCACTGCATACGAAAGTGCTGACGTTTTCAAAGTGGAGCAAATGACTGGAAGTAATAGATTGAGACAAATGACCGATATTCATCGAAGCTTGGGGAAACAATATCTACCGAGAAGACCACGGCAACAGCAATTTATTTTATTCACGCTGACCACGTGCTCATTTAGCACGTACATCTGCAGAACCTCAGAAGATCCGAACACGAACAGTGCGGTTAATATCAGGTATACTTTTCGGATCCATGCAAGATGGGAGTTGAAAAAAACGTCAATTTTTCCGCTCACGAGCACATACCTACCAGTAATAAGTATCGGGATATCACAAGTACTTCGTGGTAGAAAACATAAAAGACAGTACATTCATACCTTCAAGGTCTGGTACGTCGTCGTCGTCATCATCATCATAATCGTCTTCCATTGATTTATTCGAATCTTCGGGCAAAAGTTTACACCCAACACAGCGACCTCCATGCGTTTCACCCTGCCATTCACAAATGTCATCCGCCGCATTCGAAAATTCAGCTTCATCCACATCCAATTCGTCCTCTGCTTCTTCTGGATAACATGGCAGCTCAAATCGCTGACCCTGAATTTTTAAAGCAGATTCCGATAGCATCCGTAAAACATCAATACAGTGATATCCACAACCACTTTTCAGCTTGGATGGTGGGAATTCCACCGTGTAGCCCAAATCACGAACCGCATCCAAAATAGTCGCAATTGTTGCATTGGGATCATCGTATTCTTGAGGCGGATCGATTTTGCCGTTCGCTTTACTAATCAGCCAGGCAGCCAAAGTAGTGAAGTTATGGAACTGTTCACCCGGATTAGTTGGAATTGCGTAATAGTGTCGTGGCAATGGTTTTTGGTGTCGAGCTCTGAAGTAAGGTGAACAACAATGAGATAAAAAAAAGCTCATCGACCCACCGGCAGAAATCGTTTTCGTACTTCAATAGCTTGAGTTTTTCATTCAAACTTTCCATATGAACAAACATGTTATAGGGATTTCCAACGGATTCGTCACTATCACCGACATGTTTTGCTTTCTCTTGGGACATCGCTAAGAAGGGAAAATGAGCATCGTTTATCCAGACGACATGAAAAATAGTGACTAAGGATTAACGTTGTTGAATAACTTCACAGCACATAAACTTAAATCACAGACTTTAGAATCAAATGTCACCCTCCCTCAGAAAGTCGGGCTATCTTATTTGCAGAAAGCGCTACAAATAACCGATGGTAAAGAACTGTGGATTAATGTGCAAAAATATTTATCACGTGGAAGTTAGGAATATCGACCTATTCATTCTGGACAACAGTCAAATGAACACCTGTGAGTTCGGATTCTTGTTTTCGCCTAAGACGGAAGCGACAGAACAGAAATCTTACCCGGAATACAACAAATCTAAGTTTTTCCGTCAGATTTTACCTTTTTTAATCGATCTTGTTCTGGTAACTACGGTTTTTAGGCTAGGACTATCATTTTTTAGTCTAAGTCCATCACCGTTAACGACCACCGGAAACCCAGCAAGCCCCTGTATAGCAGATGAACGCATGCAACGTATTCGCCTTCCGTCACTTATTCAATGACTGAAGGGTTAAGGTTGAACAAGGTGTTGATATGTCTGTTACAGGAGGTGGGATTACAAACACCAAGATAAGTCCAAGCTCTACTAACCTTCCAGACCCCGCACAACGATGGCGGTAGTTGATTGCATGTTAGCCCAGACGATCACAATGTACGGCAGACTGAAGGTTAAATTCAGCAACAGTGACGGAATATTCACCCAATGGTTAGCTATTCGATAAGAGTAAGGTGGCAGCTAATCGGTATTGGTAGTGTGGATGTTACCTCTGTCTGATCGAGATGTTAGTGAGGTCAAAAGGAATAAGCGAACTAGAAGGTGAAAGCCACAAGCTCTACAAACACATTATACTTGTGCCCGAAATTCCATTGCCATATGTAAACATCTAACTGTTGAATGATTGAGTCTTGACAAATATTCCAGGGAGTAGGGCAAAGTCTACATATAGTTTTACCTTTAAACGAAAGTTTAACAAAGTTGGCGAAATCGCATTTTGGAAGCACTAAGGAAAAGTTAGATGAGAGGGTTATTTTTCACTTGTTCAGTATGAGGAGCAAAGATGAAGCCAATGTGATTTTCAATCTGTTACTGTTAAGCCGATCTGTTTGCAACACGTTCAGCCATCAGATGATCCATGCCCATATACGTAGCTTATATATTGCGTTCTATTACGTAGTCGCTTATCACTTTTCTTGTGCTGGTGTTCGGGCGATGTGCCCTGCACGAAGGACGAAGAAAGAAAACTGAAACGTCGATGACGCAACGTTTATGAATTCAAGTGGTGACATTCTGAAAGTTTAGAAACCGCTACCTAGAACTAAAGCTGTTTTTTTTCTTATGATCGTGCTGATGTTGTGCGTGAGTGCCAAACACCCTAGGTCGCTATTTGTGACGATGTTGAACAAACGGTTTACTGGAGTAGTTCCGGTTACATACTACACGGAAACGTAGGTTTTCATTCGACTCAGGTAAACCACTTCAAATCTGTTTGTTACTGAACTGACGTCCATGATTGTTTTCGATCGATCGACCGGCCCAGCTCGGATGGTATGGTCGTGGATGGTGGTGTGGTTCCATTCAGCCAATCGGCTTGCAGGTGTGCGGTCGAAACGACTGCGCACCATCTGAACAGTGTTTTTCCTCGCGTTGCCTTCTGACGCCCCCTGTAACGTGATTTGTTTTGACCCCCTGACTGCCATATATGACTGTCTCATTTGACTCGCTTTGTTTGTCGGCCAACCACGGTAATCGTTTCGTTCTATACATCTAGAGCTTCTGTGGCCTTAGTTTGTCTCGTCTCGCTCGTACAGTAAACAGTGCAGCCGCGTCTCTTCTGATTTCTCGGTTTGGGCCAAGCGACTGAGCGCGTAACCAAGGTGACGATCCAATAGGTGGGTAGTAGGAGATTGTGATTTATGTACATCTGTTTTCGCAGTACCGGTGGGTGGTAGGTGAGTTTGACTCATCTATATTTGGTTTTATATACATTGAACAGCACTTACAAACGATTACAATTATCGCATTCCCACAGACTTTTCAGTCGGTCCCTTTCGAAAACAAGCACTAGACTCGAGTGTCGCTCTTGTTAGAGCTCATTAGTAGTGCTTATATTTGCCATGGCAAAGACTAGAACACAGGCAACGTTTTCATGAGGCAACCGTGTTGACCACCGCGCCATTGACCTGACATTAAGCACGACTGAAACACTAAGTGCAAACGCTCAGTCGCATTCGTTCATAGGTAACGCTGATTGCCCGATGGTCTCGAGAGGAGACATAGTAACTGCCCTGCCAACCCCGGTCGATGACTGCTCGACTAGCACTTCTCTTAAAGTTGAAATCACAAGAATGATTGAATTAAGTGAACAATATTTTAATTGCTGGTGAGTGGTATGGGTTTTTGGTTTACATAAACTGAACAATACAAAACTTATCGCAGCTGTTACATTCTCACAGGGTTTGCAATCGACCGCTTTTGAAAAGAAGCACTAGACTGAAGTTTCTTTCTTGTTAGAGCTCGTCAGTGGCACATATCTTTGTCACGACTGAAAGATACGAAGAGTGAACGAAGTGTGTTTCAGATTACGCACAAAAACCTGGGGGTGTCTTACAATATAAACTGAAAATTACTCACATTCGATCATCATTTTCTTATTCAAAACGACTTCTCAGCTAACCCACTTAGAAACGAGACCATAGAAGTCGTCAGTACCATATAGTACTGACTGATCAGGGGTTGGACCTCGATCTACGTGCTTTTGAGACGAGTTTTCCGATTACTGCTTTCGATTTCATGGTGCAAGCGACCACATTACCATATAGTACAACCGATGGCTAGCTGAAAGGTTTGTAAGTATGTGAAAGTTGCCATCAAACAATACTGATGTTGAATTTTGTTTTGCCCTCTTGGTAACATTTTTCTTCTACATTATTAATTGTCCCCGCTGTGGTGAGCATCCCCTCCAGCCACATTACAATCTGGTCGGGCTCATGTCTGACAGGAATTTAAAAAAGTTACAATTAAGCAATCGATGTTCATATATTTGATAGTCAACTTCAAACAAACGGTCTATAACCGCTTGTACCGTTAGTTTGACAGTTGATCTTTCGCAGACTACTTACCCTGTTCGTTAGACGTGTACAATTAGACAACGTATCTCTGCTTGTGGTGCTTAAAACAACACAGAGATAGGGAAGAACGAACAGCATGATGGAAACACTACATAAGCCGACCTGGCTCAATGGGTTAGCACAAAGATTAATGAGTTGTCAGTTTACTGATTGTCCAAGTAATTTAACAGTGATTCGGTGATTAACGGACATGTTTACTTGTTCCAATATCCTTTGTAAGATCGTTGTAGGACGTCTTTCGGGGATCAGCGATCCCTGGTAGCTTCAACGTTAAATTCAAAAATGAATGTAAATGATTGTGGACAAGGGGTCGTCTCGGAACGGACCGACAACATCAGAAGCATTTTTGTTTTACTCATTCTGGTGATCTGACAACAAACATTTTAATGTAAAGACTGAGAGCTAAATCAAAAAACGCCAGACGGCATAAACGCCTGATATGTATACTTGTACTAAACAGAAGCGGTCGCGCTACAATCGCTGTTGAAACCACCTTTATTTATCTCGAAGTGTACGTTTTTATGTATACTTTCTATAGCAGGCTTGATATAAGCTCGAAGCCACTTATTTCAATCAAGTGGTTTATTGTACGCAGCACTTGATAAAACGAATTTCACGGCTTTCTTACATTATTTCAGTCTTAAAGACTGACTAAACACGCATTATATCGGTTGATGTTTAAAATGTTCAAAAACGTCACACATTTTCAACCGAATGATACCGAGTTTGAATTAGTAAACATCACGCTTTTCTCCCTGACTGATGACGTTCGCCTTCGGTTGAGACACAGCCAAATACTCTGGATTTTCGAACATTAGAAGCATTCAGTTTGTTCAACCAACTTGTCCTGATCGTAATTTGAACCCAAATTCAATCGCTGTGAAAGAATGACGATACAAAATCTAGCGAACGAAGGTCATGTCCGTCCATTGTCCACTGAGTCAACATTAAGCTTTAGTCATGCTGTTGCACAATTTGCTGTGCGGTTTGCCTGATGCGACTTTGAAAAGCAGAAGGAAAACAGAGTTGAAGTAATAGGATTTGGGCAAATTTCATCGATTTACAACGCTTATGTAGTGTTTTGTCTTCTACATGTGTTTTTCTCCTTCATACCTTCTTTTCTTGCGCATACAATGACAAATCGTGCACAAAAAGTGCGAATGAAAAACTTCCTCATAAGGACCACGAGCTGCTCGTTCTTCCCCCGTTGGAAGCTAATGGAGGTCACTATCTGATTCGGCGCAGTTTCCAAATTATCTGTCTCAAAAATCATATCCACATGGGGTGTGGAATTTTCTTAGGGCAGCTAAATGGATTAGACCTATCAGAAACATCCACATTTAGTATAGTAGAACTCTAAACCTACACATCATCCCAAGTTGTGTAGCTTGCTGGATATAACGCACCGATCCACAACTAAATGAAATTCCGTCGATATCCGCCCTAAAATTACTGTAAGTCTATGGTTATCTTCGTGCAAGGTACGTTCTGTTTATCTTTAACGCCCTGAGTCGAAATATTTGTAGTACAAATTCCACTCATAATCAACAATATTAACCTGCGAGTAAGATTATCCGCCAATATGTCTTCAAACAATCGAAAGTTTTACCTCTTTAAGATTTTACGTATAGGGTAGCACAAAACAATACATTCTAGTGCTAATCGTTTCATACATTTTTGGAAATCTCTAAGTACTGTTCGAACAATTAACTGACATTCTTGGTTTGCCACTGGGTTTTGTAGCATGAATTTTCAATTTCCACAAACATGGAAACCAATTTCTAAAGGTTTGATAGAGTAACACGAATTCGTTATCCGTGGCTCGCTTCAAACAGGTCGGTCACCTTGAGAACGCTCGGATTACTCACGAAAAAAATGGTAAGTAGGCCAAATTCATTCGAAACGAGACATCACGTTAAATTGCTCCCGGTTTCACTTCAAACAGGTCTGACTGTCTGCAACCGTCGTTCAAATCGATTTGGACTGTACTGAGTTTTTCGACTGCAGAACGAGCAAAATCAGGTATCGATCCGAGTGACGCATGCGTTTCAATTTACATCCCGCCGTGCACCTCACAGTTAATCTCGTGAGTCCAGCTGATCAACATGAAAACGGACATCAGCCAGATGGTCAACAAGGGTAAACATTTGCTTAATATGTCCACTACTAACCTCTTCTCACACACCCGCGTGAGTCATGTAAGTGAGCACAGCTCTGGGAAGATAAACAAACCCACAGGACGATGCCTACTCTCATACGCACACCATGCATGTTAAACCACTGCAGGTGCTTTTCGCGTGAACTGTCAGATATGCGATACATTAAGATCGGATCAGAGTGTACACAGGATTGTGCGAGATTATTTACGATAATAATACACCAGAAATATTAAATGAATCAAAATGGTTGTGTATGCCTACCTTTCTGTTGTATCGACTTACATTTCCTAACAAAGTATTATAAAAAGGTTACGTGCATTTTATAAATGAGTATTCTTCTTTCAGGCAAGTAATCGATTCGCGATATAATCAACGCGTCTGTTCTTATAGACATAGTCCATAAAGAGTCAATCAAAAACCATTTAAAGTCAGTTGTCTGAGATAAATACTCTCATATCTCTGACAGAGCAAAACATTGACTCGACCAGCTGCTTGTAACTTGCAGGAATGACAAGATATACGCCGTAGAAAAACAACAATGAGAGGATATCTTCCCAATCTTAGCAAGAAATAGGCGTTTCGGTTCCACGTGTGCAGCCCCTCAGCAACGAAGATATCAGCTGTCATTAATTGACCTAACCTCGCTATCTCCACATTCACTGGCTTCAAAAATTCACGAATCAAAGGTCGTAGCTCAATGAATTGGATTATAAAACGTAACTAATGTGACAGAAAGGCGTCCAATAAGGCACAGTCTTTATTGTCCAACTCGCTGGTTAGCACGCTACGCGCGCGTTCACGTTTGAGTCAGAATTCCAGACCACAACAACCTCCGGTTTCTGCTCACGCGTCCTGTGCACTTCTGCGTGGTTTATGTGTGTGATCGGCGCCGTCTGTGGGGGGGTTCCGCTGCCATTCTTCGTCCGTTGGTCCGATTTTACTGAGCGTTGGCCCGTCAAGTTGTTCGTTCTGTCCGCCATCTATCTGCTTGGGGCTTTGACCGTATTCCACGACCCTGTCGAGACATTCCTACGAGTGTTGCAATAATCGCGCCTCCGATTTTGTCGTCCATCCTACTTTGCCTGCCATGTCTCGCCCGTTGGTCCGATCCAGTCGAATGATGACTCATCCGGTTGCCCACGCCGTCCCCGATCCGCTCGTTGTGGGTTTTTGAACGTACCTCCTCCGCGTTGAGATATTCCGCCGGGTGCTGGAATACTCACACATCCAGCCTGATAATCCACCACACTAACAGTTATGGAAGCAGGCAATCACAAAAAGTAAAACACGAAAACGACGAGTAATAAGGCGACCGTTGACCTGCTGCACAAGAGACAACCTAGCTGAGAAGACCTTGGTAGTTCTTGCGGCTCTTCTTTCTCAAAGGAACATCGTGCTACAAAACCAAGTGACTGCCATGAAACACTGCACATTCACGAGTAATGCGGCCAGTTAATGAAGTTGCGAACCGGTCGAGAATGTACTGTGGTTTATCCTAGTAACACACCCTGAAATTTAAAAATAAACGCACGACCTTCGCGAAGATACATATCGGCTACGACAATGTAGTTAGTGACCAGATTTGTCATTACTACAAAACTTGGTCCACCAACGGTTATCGCCTGACTCTCTGAAAGTTGTCTCTTAAAATGTGCAACTCTAAGTCGGCCGAGCTGTATTTTATATCGACGTCACGGACATTGGTTTTCATTGGATGTAATAAGCGTTGCTAACTAACATCAATCCATGCTGACAGTATATTTTAATTCCCGCACCTCATAAATTGAGAAGATCGATGTTATATCAGGAACAACATATATTTCACTTATGACCCGATAGAAATTCCCCCAGTAACTAAAGGTTGTTTAACAAACAATAAATGCTGGAAACTGTGAAAAGTAGGCGTCAGGCTACCGCAGTTTAGGAGCCACAATCGTTGAATTGCTAAAATGTCATTTCACACTTTTCCCGTAAAACAGTAGCATGTTTCATTCAGCGGCCTTTTGTGAATCTATCTATGTCAAAAGGAGGTGGTATCGATTTACAACTTTTCTGCAATGATTCACTTGATTTTTGAGTTTTCAGCAAACCGTGTAGGTCAAATGAGTCAGCTCTTGCCTAAATATGTCAGACAGTATCAGTTAGCCCTAGTTGAAATTCATGAACTGATATCATGCAGTAGTGAATCACCAGACAGACAGCAACCACCATGTCAACTTCTATCGACCGTTCAGCGTTCACTAAAAACTTGTGTAAAATTGATTTGTCCGCCAAGGTAATTTGAATAATACCAACGTTATCGTGCTCTGATCATATAAATAGGACTTCGTGAACAAGAAAGTTGAGTTCAGCACTTTAGACATCTTGAACATTTACCCGCTCAACCGGTAAAAATGGAGTTACATAATATTTCACTAGCGTTCATAAACAATGAGCGAATGAGTAGAAGCACGTGCTTGGACGGGTGTTCAGCCATGCTAAAAGGAATGTTATTATTTGAGAACTCGTGCCTGATGACGGTTTAATGAAAACAAGGTTTGTTCAGCTTTTTCCGACTCACAAGTGAGTTTCGTGCTGTCCAACTAACATTTGTACGTGAAGAGAATAAGAAGCGGGTGTTTACTAGTGAGTGCCAGGCGAGTTCCTCTGTTCACTCTTTAAGTTTGCATAGACTTAAATGGTTAGGTACTAAAGCCGTACCAAGGATGCTAACGAGTCGTACTCCACATTGGGCAGGCTTTAATGATAATGCATGTGGTTAGCTTATAGTAAAAGGTGGACACATGGTGATCTTGCGTACAGGAACGAAGTCGTTCACCAAGAGGTTAGTCACAGTAGGTCAAGTTAATTTTCCAGGCCGGAGGCCTCGTGACTGACAGAGTGGACATCCAGAGACTTTGTGTGAGATGCTGGCTAATTCGGTCCAGTAGCGTAAATAGTGTTTGATAGTTATCTGTGAACTAAATACACTGAATGGCATGGACCAGTGAAGACTGCAATGAAGCTATCTTTCTAATAACGTCTGACTTCCCGTCAAAACTAAATTCCCTTTCCAAAGTCTAAGGATGAACCATGTTCTTCTGACAAGTGTAGAATTCATCACCTCTCACTGGCGTATTGAGAATTTTGTCTATCGTTGTCTCACCGCCTTCTGATGGTTCATCTGTTTGTGACTGACCATACTCGTTTGCCGTCGGATTTCGTATTTTGTTTGACTGTACACGCACACCTCCACCGTTGTGAGTGAACCTATAGGTTTCGAAGTGGGTGCACGTAGCCACTGTGTGAATTATCCGAGTAGTTGTTACAGAACACAGTACTTTCACTCATAGCTCGGTCGTTTGTTTGCAAGATGTAGACACCTTGTTGTTGAATGTTTGAGCACAGACAAAGCTGTTTCTAGTAGCTGACACTCCTTGCCCTTGAATTTTATCTTGGCTAGGGCGTGCTGTTTTCTTCATGCTACAGAAGTTAAGCATCAGTGCGAATCACTGAAGCATTTCTGCTTCTGATGATGACGACGACGCCCTTTATTTTGCCAGTGAGCGTTGCGAGATTGTCCAGGTTCACAGTGAATGGTTCCCAAATGAATGACAATTATCGCTTTTAACGTAAATGTCTTGTATCTAGGAGAAAGTAATTTTTTGTCCTACCTAGTAAGATACAAAATTAGAAAAATGTCTCATCAAGTATAGGTATTTGATAGCTACAATGAATTCCCGAACACCTTTTCGCTTCCATTAAGCAATTTATTCACACACGGTCAAAGCCTCTCAAAAGATACTAACATAAACGACTGAAAGGCTGAGTACTTCGTGAGAGTCACAAGCAAATATTTCACTGAAGCGCGGTACGACTAATTTATTGTGCTCCCCAGTAAATATTAAACATCATACGCGCAAGAGTCAAAATCGTTATTCACAACTATTTATGATTGATTAGAGTGAGATAGAATCGAATGACACTATAGAGGATTAAGACCAAAAGTCTATGAGGACACTCGCTTCAACCTAGTTGGGAAGTCCTCATCAGGGATAATCGACTGAAGTGAACAGAAGCACTTCTGTTTAGTATTTTTAAACTAAGGCGAAAAGGTGAACAACCTGTACACAGAAATGCAGTTGAATGTATGCTTCAGTCATACAATTTGTGGGGTGAGCTGAGTATTGGGTTAACATGTTGATCTCATTCATGAAAGTCGAAGAGGACAGGCATTGCTGATGAGTTCAAATAAAAGACAAAACTCAAATCTAGCGCTTCTTTCCGCGATGGGCCAGCCAAAAGACTTATCTGAAAACAGGCCGTGAACAAATATGAGTGTGTAGTGACTGGCGATCGTGTGGCTTCTCTAAGGATCCCGGCAGCAACCGTGTTTTCCTGCTTGTCTGTTCTGTACGCATGATCCTGTGTACGCCTGCAATAGGAGGCCTGATACGAACTCAGTGCCACTTTCTTCAGTCGTGCAACTAATTGCACGCATTGAAAGCTTGCCGCTTTCTTAACGACTTACCTATTATTTCATTATTCAAGGTCGTTTAACCCGAACCTATTCGAGCGTTGTTTAACGCACTCGAAGGTTCCACGCACTTTTCGCTTGGCGCGCTTTTGAGCGCTGTCGAGTGGGCTGTAGCCCATCTCGCGCTTCTCTTCCCTTTTCTCTTGGTTGCTGCCGTTGGTCCCAGACTAGACTAGAGTTAACTACTTATCATATTTCCAAACATTGCTGGAAATATACGGTTTGTTTCCAAACCTCACCGTGTTCTCTAGTTTGATGCCTGTTGGGACTACGTTACGATTGCTCTTCAGGAAAGGCTTATTTAATTGTTAGTGGACGAGGGTCTAGCGCATACCCACTTGTCCACTACAAGCGATGTCTAAATCATAATGATCTGAATCCTCAGCTAACAACGATTACTCATCGTTGAGAATAAGCACGTGTTATTTTGCAGTACAGTGGAAGCAGAACAGACACTGTGAACAACAACATGCGCTTGTGTTTGGTAAGCCGTGGACAAGTATGAATGCGGACAGACACGCAATGTGCCAAGACTTAGACATACTTCCAAAGCTGGTCATGTATAACGTGAAATGTGAATAGTTGACATTATTTATATCATATATAGTAAGGAAGACAGGAGTAAACCAGAAATTACGCAAAAATATTACGGAAAGCAGGTTTCTAAATCAAACATTTCATTTTAAGTACCATCATACTAAACGTCGTTATAACTCAAAAGTGGTTATGGCGAAAACATATTTGATTCTGAAATTCTATTCTGATACGGAGTGAGAATTCGTGTCTGCATTAACGTAATCTAGGAGACCGACTGGAGAACAGCATCCCATCCCACCACTCTCCGCTCGTTCTTGTTGACTTGGTGTGATTATGTTGTGAGCGATGTCCACAATTATTGTCAACCTCACCACAGATGGCAACACGCCAGTGGAGAACGGAAACAAACTGTCTAAGAAGCAAATGAAGAGCGAGGAATGGGGCCTAATTATCAAAAATACACCATTATCTAAATCCAAACATCCAACATCAAGCTACTAACTACGTAAACAAATAACTAGGCTGTGTATACAAACAAGGTGTCATCAGCAGGACAGTTTTCTTGTCACTTGCACTGTTTAGCGTCAGTCACTGCGATTACTTCACAAATAACCCTGCCAAACGACGACACTGCAAGCCATGAGAACTTCAACTTTGGAAACGAACCCAACCTGCAATGGTTAACACTGAGGAATTACTTAATTCCTCTAAGCCAGGTCACCTTATGTTCACTTGGGACCTTGATCAAAGGCGCGACCGAACAATTCAAAACAATCGATGGGTGAGCATTGCCCGGCCAAATTCAACCAAGTGAGTGACACTCACATGAGATGCCAATGACAACATACACAACTGTGACTCTAATGCTAAAGAAGAAAGAACCATTGTCTATCGTTAACGTCTAGGTTGATCTGTTTAACAACTGTGTGCTATTTTTGTTTGGAAGACGGCATCATCTTTTGTGAAAACTGTGATGAACTAAATATAGAAGTTGTTATGTTGCGTACATCACGACCGAGAAAACTCAGTTAAATTCTTGTTGTACGTATTTAAGTGTATGCATACTGAACGTGGTTTCATGATAAACCAAATATTTTACAAGCCTTCTGCAGTATATGTACTAAGCCAAGGTAACATTGTCCGAGAATAATCATAGAATGAGCAAGCGCTTAGTGAACTATGTAGGCTGCTGGTTTTAGCGGAACAAACTCAGTTTCGAGTGATTTGTGATGATGCTCTGTTACGTATCGTTATATACAATTATTTTTCGTTCTGACTGCAGTCCAGTTTTTCAGAAAAGCGACAACATGCGACAGCAACAATATAACGAATTCAAGCTCTGATGGCAGAATACTATGAACTATTCACAGTGTAATTGTCATTTCCTCAGTGATACAAATGAAACAATGGTGAAACTTTTTATCAGATGAAAAGTCACGCTTGTTTTCTCACTCTTCCAAAACTCAATCAAGCGTATTTTTTAGCATTTCGGCTAGGAAAATAAAAATGCCCTTTTAAGAAGTGTATCAGCGCATTTAAGGTACTCAAATAGAAACTCCCAAAAGAATGCACTAAAAATGTTGCTGATACATTAGCTTATCGCAAGGACAGAAGAACTTCAGAGATGCTACCATCATCAGAAGCAGCGTGAACAGAAATACATCAGTGGTTCAAACTGATGCTTAACTGCCACACAACCACGAAGAGGAAGAAAAAGCAAACCCTGTATAGGAAGAGAGAAGGGGATAAAAAGAAAAAGGAGAGGGGACCTAACTACTAAAATAGCTACGTCTATATTCAAACACAATATCAAGCTGTTTACATGTTGACTGTAGTGACATCGGCGTCAAAGATGCGTTTTATTCGGATCTGGCCGCCTTCCTTCGGTCGACACGTGGCTCTAATGTAGTTGTTCTGGCCGGAGATATGAATGCTCAGGTCGGCCACCTTGGTGAAGCCAAGTCTCGTTTAGGTGGCAAGGTTTGGAATAGCGTCTCTTCGGTCAGATAATGGCGGGCGGTTGTTGCAGATGTGTACTGAGCATAAGCTATTTTTAGCCAGCACCAGTTTTAGGCATCGTGCATGTCATCGCTATACTTGACGCCCGCCTGCTCCGAATCAGGCCTGGTTCCAGATAGACCACGTAGCTGTTAGTTACAGGTGGCGTGGTTCCATTCAAGACTGTCTTTCCTATTGGGGCACGTACCTGGACTCAGATCATGCATTGGTATGTTGTCGTTTTGTTTAGAGATGTCAGGCAAATGCGATCAGTCATCATCATTTGTAGAGTGTATAAGGCTTTCTTCAGCCGGCACTTCCTCTGTCTCAATCTGTACATTAGTTTTAATAAATACTTTTTGTAAAATTAGTTCTGACGTATTGCCCTTGCGTACAATACCAGCAGTTTCATGGTAATCAGTGAAGTCGCAGGGTAGAGTGCTAACGGGAACTGCCTCAGGACAAAAAAGATCTATACGGTACCAGCAGTCAGTAGTTCTTAACGAACTAACGTTACCCCCATGCCATCTTGCATAATAAAACAGTACTAAAAAGCTTGCTTCCATTGGTCGGTATGAGTCGGTCAATTAATCAGCCACTGAAGTGGCTTCCGTTTGAAGTGTACTTTATAGGAATGGTTTACACTACTATAGAATTACTACGCCTGTTGTGTAGTGCTTGGCGAAAGTAATTCGGTGTAAATTGAGTTCAGTCCTTGAAAACTCGTGACTGATGGCATTGTCGAGTAGGGTTATCGCCCGGAGACCTTAACGTTTTATTCGTAAACCACTTTTCCCTGTGAACTGCTTTTCTCAGACACCATACTTGTTACTGAAGCTGTACAACCAGCCATTACCGAAGGTAAAGCTGCTATCGACTTCTAAGCTAGAACTTTCCACACCAGCCTATCCATTAAAACTACGACAATTTCCACATTCACCTTCTAAAGATCATCGGTAATTGCGGCGAACGTAGTTGAATAAACGATCAACATCATATGTTCGCCCAAACTGTAAATATTACAGCTTAACTATTTTACACCCACGGTTGAGGTAAAGTCACCAATCTATAAAAACTCTTCAGAGCATGTAATGTGGTTGAAAGGATCAGTCTGAAACTTTCTCGTGATTTCCGGTCAGTCTGACAGTTTAGACAGTTGTAGAAGGCAACGACATAACGTTAATATGACAAAAGAAACAAAGTGGCCTTGACGAATCCCAGTAGCTTACGGCTGAAGGTAGTCGACAGTCACCAGGTAGCTGTCGTAGGTTTTATATGTTAAACAATAAACTTCAACCAAGTGGATTACGGAAATATGCTGCCGAGTGTAAAACCACTAATACGTGACCCAGAGGTGCTAAATTTGGTCACCTAATACCTCTCGAGGGGCACGTACAAAATGCAAGCCAACAGCATCAACCCATGGTTTTCGATGTTCTACTGGTGATCCACAGGTGCCAATGTCTAAAATACCGTCCTTTCTTACATTTGATAACGACCTTCCGTAGGCTGATTTACTCATGGGGTCCTGAGGTTGGTGGATGAGACCACAGTATGGCGGATCATGGGCAAATAGGATGATGTTGAATTACTTCAACAAGGTCCACCAAAATTGTAAGATGGCTCGGTCCATAACTGCTTGCCGCTAAACAGTGATATAACAAAAGTAGATTATTTGTAAAAAGAGCCTTCACAATTGACTCTAGCAGTCGTCGACAATATGATCAACACAACAACACCAATAATATGGCCTACGTTGTAAGGACAACTTAACGTCCTGCAATGCTACACAGCGTGAGTTCTCAATTTAATTATTTACAAGCTTACGCAAATACTAGGTATGACCATCGCCGAAGCTTAATATGAGGGTTTGCATTGTATTTTTA
The DNA here is from genome assembly GCA_013368495.1 of Paragonimus heterotremus. Taxonomy (NCBI): domain Eukaryota; kingdom Metazoa; phylum Platyhelminthes; class Trematoda; order Plagiorchiida; family Troglotrematidae; genus Paragonimus; species Paragonimus heterotremus. The sequence continues at coordinate 66,116 of LUCH01003552.1, forward strand.
TTGAACGATGCAGAAGTAACAGAAAGTGTCCAACACAGAGCTATGAAACAGGTGACATGATGAAACCCACACCTTTACAATGAATGCCTTTTAACTCATCAACTCTTCTCTGCCGCTCATAGGCACACAACGGAAATTAGTTGTCAGCTTGTGAAGATGTGTATACGAGGCAAACGGTAACTTTCGTCTCCAATATTGTGCTCCAACACTATACTGCATAAAAAGAAAAACTGACTAGAAGGCGCATAAAAAATACACTCCACAGTAAGACTACAAATCAATCAAAAAAATGTGAACACAAAGTTAAAAGTATTACTTTCAAAAGTACTAACCTCGCGAATCAGTGTTTCCCAGCCGCCTACGGTTTGCTTGTATTCATGTTTTGAACCACCATAAAACTTGAAAAACCGCCATCAGATGTCACTTTAGCGATAGCATCTAAAACAAAACCTGAGTTCAAGGTCGAATATTTTTCGGCGACTTTCAAGTAAGTTAGGGGCTAAAAGCCTGGACCATCTGGATCTAGCCAGCAAGCGCGAACAATCTGAATTTGAATCGCGTTACAAGGCGGGCTGCAGTGTTGTCGCCGTCGTTTTAGTTTTCGTTTGTGTAAGTCGTGAGCATGGCTTACTGGACATTTGGTTCATGATTGTTTCTTGTTGTTTCCTTTTACAAGATTTGTTGGATCCCCTATTTCGAGAGAACGCCATCCCCCGGTGTTTCCACATAGCCCCGAAGTTGGTCCGTAATTGTAACGGACAACTTGAGTAGAAACAGCCGGCTTCCATGTTACAATGTTTCGATGAAG
>LUCH01003553.1:0-17242 GCA_013368495.1 Paragonimus heterotremus
CCTGCCTGGATGGGGTCCTCGTGATCACTCAAACTGCGGGTTAGAGACGCTTTCCGAGATGGCGATGTTGTTGGAGTCAATGGCCTACCTGTATTCATACCATTTCTAGTTCATCCTCTTAGTCTCCTATTATTAACTGTTGACTTTCTTAGTAACGTTTTCTTTTAGGATATTCCACGTCATTGTTGAGGTGAGCGGCGGCTCCAGCCACAGTACCTTTTGGTCAGGCTCATGGCTGTTATGATGATGATGATGTGTCGCTTATGTGGCGTATTCACCTTGCAGAAACACGTCGGTGCGTTACGCTTAATCCAACGTTGATATGACGTAACATCCAATCGCCCTCTGTAACGATGCACGTTAGATCGTTGAGTTACGCGTAGCCCAAAAGCGGATCCCCAAAGTGAAAACAAGATTGGATCCAACAATTTCTACGGTACTATTGAAGAAATGCATCAATAATTACGATAAGCAAGCTTCAATCGTTCGCGACAATAGTGTTGTTCAGCAAAATCAATAGCTTCTCAACAGGACCAGGAAGGTGAAGAGTGAGCCGTCACACCAGTAGGCGAGGACAAGAATGGCTACTCGCGCCGCGGGCATTTTACAGCATATTATTTCAGTAAAACAAAACGGGGCGAGTGAGGTGGTGGGACCAAGTTTCAGGTCAGTGGGAAAAATATGGAATGCACACAATAGGGACGAAGGTTTTCAGTTCGTAGATCAACAAATTTACATCTTCAATCTGTACTCCGATGAAAAATGCTTGAGTGAGAAGTGCATGCATATATCTTCTCAGTTTAAGTTACAACAGATACATTTTGCCAGTCCCTAATATCCATCCCACTGAATTGTTTAATACCCTCTCTGAGTTGCTTCACTCGTGAAGATGATGGAAGGTTCTAACAAACAGGCGTTCTTTACGGTCTGGGCGTGAAGTGCTTCGACCAGATTGGCTCACGATCAACGCATACCACTGAGGGTTCACAATATTTTTTCGTGTTTTCAATCTCGTCTTCCTACAGCTGATTACTTTATTTCACTAAGGTTACCTTCAGCGTCATCGAAAGATTACCAATAAAAACTATCAGCAAGTAACAAACACAACATTTGGTGACCGGATCGCCCTTCAAATGGACAAAAAGATCTTTCAATTCTAATTTACTGTCATAATCATAATTTAGTTATCTACACCGCAGTTTGGCCCATTCAATCTCACGGAACACAAATCTTGTCACCACTTTGCCAACCAAATGGTCTGAAACCTAATGAGCCTATGGTTCCTCGCACCTTACTAGCCTATCGCCCTTACCATTGGCTAATGATATGAACAAAACATTAGCCCAAAACAGCCAGCATTCGCATTAGCTCTCGGATATAGGTACCGCTTGTTCCATGTGGAGGTTTTCAACAACAAACGCTCTGTTTTCACTGACTCTAATTCTGTCTTCTAATGATCGGATTCTCAAACTACGTAACCGTAACTGACTGTTTCCATTTTGTACAACAGGCTGATACACGCTACTCAGAAGGCCCAGGCGGCTGATCAGAGGCGGTGTCAGAAATGATTTCCAAATATTCCTGGAACTTCGTGCACAATGCTTACCTTGGTTGTTGCGCTTTTCCTCGGGACTACCCTTTGAATCTTATTTGCAGGTCGTGCGTGGTTCTGGTCGGAAGTAACATGACCAAAACACTTGCTCACTGCCTGTCAAATAGATAAACCCTTCCTGGCAGCTGCGGATGCTTGCTGATTGACAGGTCAACTGCAAATGGCTGATAGATTTCAGTCCATGTTAAAAATTTCCCGTAAGTCCTTTCGGACCAGTCTAATTCTGACTAGTGTCTGAGATAGTACTAGCCCTATGATGATTCACCCTTTTTAAAACGAGATAGCTAATTTTTCCCTTTCTTCATCCTTGATTAGGCTGCCTGTAACCAGAGGGGCGCTTATTGCTTTTATCGTCTCAAACTAAGATGGACGTGCTCTTCACTGGTAGGTAAGGAAATCGGCAAAAGTTAATCGCGGTCATATACTCAAAGAAGTATGTCGCCTTTAGTTACTCTGAATGAAAGGACTTGAGTTTGTAATTGATGTAGTGGAGCTCTGAGTACCTTTGAGTATCCGCGCCCTTATGAGGTGCTGTTATATAAAAGTATGGGTATACCTGAAATTATAGGAACGTGACTAAACATCGGTATATAACCCACACTTTCTATAAACCGACGGGAAGCCATTTGTCGAGCGAGTGTAGCTGCTCTGACCTCTTGTTCCTTATTCTTCGTACTCTCGTCACTATAACCACGCCTTCCCAAGTTGCCAAATAAAAGAAAGTTAGGTTGCTTGTCTCAATTGAAGTTAATACCCTAAACTTGGCTAGAATCTCCTACTCTGCTGGTCTGAAAAAGACTTACAGTGTCTTATACTACAAAAAACTATTGGAGAGGCACAGCAACCCTTGTTTTTCTCTTCGATAATCGGTAGTTCTCGGTAATTGGAAACTTGACAATGAAAAATTCGCAAACCCCTCTCCCAAGTGGGGGACAGTCGCAGCTTTGGATTCATTTTCCTGACACTCGGGTGCAAGAATACTAGACGCCCCATTTAGACCAACCATTTTTCTCGTGTGCAACGTGGACTTGAACTACTGTAAGGAAAAACCGACTTTAGGAGACGTAGTTCGTCGTCAAATATGCTAATAGTGAAACAGCATACGAATTGATCCTACTCTGTATTCCACTGGAACAAGGCCGTCAAAGTGTAGGTATCGGCTGGTTCACACATTTTTCCGGTGGTAGCACGCCGAATAGGCCTATCCATTCCTTCAACCACATTTAGTGGAGGTATACCGACTATAGTCGCATCTTCTGAAGTGTGGCGTGGTTGGACGTAAACCTGAACCTGGTCAAGAGAATAACGCCAGACGGTCCAGTTTGTCTACCAACTGCTTCTCCAGTTTCGCCACGAAGCAACCGACTAGGACTAGACGAAGTGGACTGACACTTGTGACGCCACCAAAGTGATGACTGAGAGTTAAGACTGAAATTGGAGTTCAAGTTACGGGATTGATGCTGTCATCTTGTTTGTATGTAAGAGCTGAGCTTCCCCTAATGGCGCATTTGTAAACAGCCACCCAATGTCCAAAAGGGCAATTGGCTGGTTAACTGTATCGAGGTTCCTTGAAAGTGCGGCTAACCAGACGTCCTTCAGGAGGTTTATGGTTCTGAGAGTTAGACGTGGAACCTCACTACGCATTACGGGGAGGACCATACATTTGAACACCGAATAGTTTCATATCATTAAAAACAGTATTGTCTATAAAAATCAAGTAACCATTGCAATTATTTAAGTCCGTTTTGACAAGTCCCCTAAGTACTCAGTTCTCTAACCTATCACTGAGCCCATTTCCCAAACTTAATCTGCACGGTCCATTACTATTGTTCACGATCTCTTATCAGGGTAAAGAATAGACAAAATCTCCCTGGCACATAAGTGATTTGGAGAATCCATATAGTCCTTTGTCAAGAGATAATCCTAACGAGCAGCGATTTTGAACTGATTATCGGAATCAACCAGTTTGGCTTCTGGATAGTTCTTGTTATGCTGTGAAGCTCGATAAACTTCAGATGGATGCTCAAAGAAATTCACAAACTGACATCCCCCGTTGTGTGTAGCTTGATCAGAGCAATACAATATCGCAAACCAAATCACATTCAACTAAGTTTGGTTGTCGATAAGTTCATGACATTTATCTGAGTCTTCAAGGAGGCGCATCTTCACTAGATCGAGTCAAAGTTCCTAGCTCACTTGTGGTGAGCAATCTAGTTGTTGCAGCAATGCAATAAGTGCCCTCAAACTTCATTCCGCACAACAAGGATAGTCCATTGGACAGTAAGTACCTGCTTACGAACGTTATGCGGTGCTGCTTCAAACGTCGACGCGCCTCTTCAAAGTGAATTTTAATTGTAACGTAAACCCGCTTTCAACCAGCAAATCTCCTCCGAACGTCTGTTACAGTAGAGTAATAAAACGACATTACGACAAATACGGCCGTGAAAAAACTCGATGAGTATGAATGCCACGAAACCTTACACCTGAAAATAACGAGACTATCGGTGCGTCGGCCTGTGAATCGGAAACAACCACTCCCAGTCGCGAATCTGAACAACGCAGTTAATTTTATCACGTTGTCGTAGTAACAACCAAACAAATTATAAACTCTTACCTTCTTTTGTACTAGTTTTGCGATCTGGAATCACACGCACTCAAGTTGTCGGTACTGAAAGCTGAGATATAGCGAGATCTGTTCGACCATAAGTCGCGAAATGCCCATCCTTTATCCGTTCTATCCAACGTCGCAACAAAAGTTGGTTGGTTGAAAGGTACGGTATTCATATACGCTCGACTTTTGTGAGATTCTGACTACATTTGTTCAGTTCAAATGTGCAAACATTTTGCACGGTTTATTCACTGTACGAACTGCTGTAGTGGATGAGGTACACGAAAGCAATCCATGATACGAAAGTATTAAAATCGTTTGCTTGCCAATGGTCGGGAGTCAATCCGAACTCGTCCTATCGCAAAATATAGATCTGAATATATTTATAAAAGTGGAATTCATGAAAATGGACGCCTAGCAAAGTTAATATGTAGATTATGATGGTTCACCTACGGACAGATGGCATGCCTTGATCTTACGTGAAACACTGTGCTTTCTTTAACAACTTCAGCAGAGCACAAAGAAGACATACTAGCATTTCATTTACTCTCATCAATCGCAAACATAAAACATGCTCGTTACATGAGAGGCACTCTTGATAACCTGCAAGTAGAACAATATATTCTGAGAAAAACCTTACTGGCAAGTGGATATTCTGAAAAGTTAATAGAAACTCACAACGTAATGAACAAGTGCTACAAGTCAGTCAGAACGGCTCTTACTTTTGCGGTTCAAAGGGGATTTTTAGCAGATGGCATCAAGCACAAATTGAAGCCTGCTCCATCTCGTATGCATGTGGCTGCCCGGTTGTGTTTGGTTCAAACAACCGAAGGCCAGTTCTACATAATCACGAACGCAGTTTGCTTGATTATCCCGTCCCGTGTCTACCAGCTCGCTTGCAGCTGTAGTGACCTTTACGTAGGCATAACAGATCGACAACGAATTCGGCGAATAGCAGAGTACGCCTCGAAATGGTTAAAAAAAACCTGATGACAACAGTCTCAAACCGATGAACCCGTTACCTGAAATCTCACGCCATCGATTACCGGACATTCCATGACAACAGGTCACCGAGTTGACCCACTTAGCTCACTCAAAGTATTGTTACACAATCAGAAGCTGAAGTTTGTCTCTGGAGAAGCCAAGTTGATTAGAACCCACCAGTTGTTGTGTGCGCGAAACTGATTGAAACAATTCATCGGGTTGTTGCGGTGTTCACGATTTGGACTTACGCGTGCCCATTCCCTGTCGGTCGTTATTTGTATGTCAAATAAACAGCGTATTTAAAGTTTGAGTAATGAGGGTAAATGAAACGTCCACACATCGCAACACGTATCCTTTCTGCTCTGATGAAGTTGACCATACTTGGTCTCTACTCGTGACGTCCCAATACACACTTTACTACGACGCCAAATGTCGAATTCAAGATTACTACAATTCAAAAATTGCTGAGCAGTGATGGAGGTCTTTTGGCAACGGCAATCACCCTGTTAAACAGAAATTAGGACATCTGTCAGCGTCTGCTTACAAGATTCAGACATCCTTAATTGAAAGGAACTCTTTAGAAGTTCGTTCGTATCCTGAAAAGCAGACTCGATTTTACTTTTCTTGATACGTTGGCAGTTTCTTAGCATAAGAACATTATTCACACTACAGTGAGAAGCTCGACACAGCTAGGCAAAAAAGGCGCCTCAGAAATAAATATGCTGGATCCGGAATCAGTTGAAGTTGTTCACCTTAGTCGTAAAGAATTATGACCTTCTAAATGAATACAGCTGAACAGTTTCCATGATATTCGCATTTGCGGAAATTCCGATTTCACAAATGGTTCTGTGCACCAGAAACGTTGGTCAGGTTGCAGATAATCCGTCTGGTTCTCAAAAATATGTGATGGAATTCTAAAGTGTGTTTCAGAGTTCATTCCGGACGTGAATTTCGCTGTTAAAGAACAGCCGAAAATTGAGAATGTGCAGAACAAACCGCATATTCAGAAGAATTTTTTTTAATGTGGTCAGTACAACAGCTCGATGGATGCAGCGTTTGTAATTGTACACTGATACAGACTACAGCTCATGTTTAAATACATGAACAGTTACGTTGTACGTAGTTACCAGCTTAATAAGATGTATCACCATCATTGTCTGAGCAAATTACAATCCCAATCACCACGGCGTGCTTGAATCTATACACTATTGGCATGCCACGAGAGAACTAAAGTAAAAACAATCTTCACCTTGATTCTTTCAGAAGAATATGAACTTCACCGAAAAATTATATTTAAAATGACATTTACGCACGAAACCAGGTCATGAGTCAGTCGCATTCGTCGCTTGTTTCTCTTTACCGCTGTCTACTACCACCGGTTCATTAGAATCTGACAGTTTCCGAGGTTCATTTCGTACATCATCATCACTGCTCGTGGTCACATCTGACTCGAAGGCGTCTGACGGCACAGCGAAAATACGTAACATAGCCTAAAATGAAAGCAAAAAACGTGGAATAAAAGGTGGTCCAGGAAAAAGATTGCGACGAAAAATGATTCGGAGCAGATGTGGAACAGTTCAATAACAGACAGGGAGTGAAAGCACCAGTTAATCACCGCTAAGTTTATATGACGAGTGGGACAGCAACTGCTAGGGTTTCTTCGAACATTACTTTTAAATAAGGGAAATGATGAATGGGTTGTAGTCATTAATTCAATGTTACATGAGATGAAATAGTTTTAAAGAAAAAAGTAACTGTATGGGAATGATAACATGAGAACAGGAGACAAAACCAACCAAATGCAGTTACCAACTGTTACTTGCCTTGACACATTCGACCATATGTGACCATGACACTGTTTTCCTGACATATCAGTTCAATTCAAAAGTACCAAAAGCTTCCAAAGTTAGTAATATACCCTTTTACAAAATAGTTCGTAAAAGCCCCATTTTACTTTGTGGACATATCAGGACATCCGCTTTTGGGTCTGTTTCGTAACGAACTAACCTCGGCAAGCTACAGTAGAGCCTTTCGATGGGTCGTCACTACTTCTCTCCAGCCAGCTACGAAAATGGTTAAGCGACGTAGACGTCGCTATCAAAACTGTCACCAGAAGTGCTTTGAATATGAAAAGCGTAATTTGACACACTGTTAATGGAACAGAACGGTGGCATTCACTCATATGAGTACTACAAAATGACAATTTAAAAACAAAACGGAGAGGCAAACAAAATAACTGAGAACATCGAGGTTGAAGAAGTCAATGGAAATTCACAAACCGATCTTTAAGATAACCATAGGCACACTGCTATCAAATACACGTCGTAAAAAGTTAGTATGGCTCAAACACGTGACATGAGCACACGTTGCAAGTCACACGCGATATGGCCGCAGTGCAACAATGAAAATTTCTGATAATTTTGTGAGGAACGCTAAGTGAACCATGCCTAGGACGGATGTATGAAGGAATTTAGGAACCATGAAGAAGCGTCATTTCCAAGTGAATTATTCATGAAACATGTGTCAATACCGGAAAAATAAGTCGGCGAGGTCAGGGTAACAAGAAAAACAGTATTTTACACGTGTATATGCCTAGTAATCGCCCCGGTTGAATTAACATTGGAAGGCAAAGTAGCAGGAAGAAGTGGTGTACCTGTCTATAGCTTACCTTATTTGGATCCTTCAACATCAGATACTTCCCTTCGGGTAATTTCATAAAAAAGTCGATGACGCAACGTAAAATACCCCAGGCATTGTCCAAATTTAAGTTCAACTGCAGAGCAAATTCTTGTGGTTTGAACTGCTGTGTGCCCAGAATTACGTGACGGGAAGAATCTTTGGGATTTACGCGAGATACAAAGCTGAGTCGAGAAAATGGAATGGATAACGGATTGTAACATGAATGTAGATGCCACGGATTTCACACGTATTCAGCCGTATGAAAACATGAAAATTAAAGTGAACGGGCCAATCTGTTTAAGAATGACACCGTTGCATAGCCGTTTAATTAGGCTATAACAAGGTTAACACAATGAAAAATGAAGTTGACATCACAGGAGGATAAAACACCAACCACGCAAGATTCAAACATGCAAACGATCAACCATGATGTTCTTCTGAAAAAGGACCACGCACCCCAATTTTAACTGGTCCGCACCAGCAAGAATACTGCAGGCTGTCCATTTGGCAAGTTTGAAAGCATTGTTTTTTATCTCTGAAGCAAGGACAGCACCACGCTGTGTATCCAGTTTGGATCGCCAGTCCACACCACCGCAATACTGGTTCAAATAAAATAAGACGACTCGATTAGTTTCAGCAAACAAAAACCAAATGTAAAATGCAATTCTGTTTGAAGTTGGGACATCGGAGGATATACAAGCCATTTGAAAATCAGAAACTGGAGATAACTGAATAGATTGTACAACTACGTAACCGAACTCAATAACTGAGGCTGAGTGTACATATTATTTCTTTTCGGCGACCGAAACAGATTAACGGAAAGCTTCAACGACCCAAAATCAAATACAACGGGGATCGCTGCCAAAACTATGACCTACCGTTTGAAAAGGACATAGAAAATGCAAAAATTTGTGGTGAGTGAAACAAACCAACATTCAACATGAAATTTTTGACAAAAAGGTGGTTATTATAGCCTCATTTAGTTAGGGCAGATTAGACATTAAAAAAACGTCTCCTACCCTCAAATTCTGCTACTTTTGCATTCAGTGAATAAAGCAGTATGCGGCCGGTATTTCTATCCTTCGGTGTGATTGATTAGGCTACGTTTGATAAATACCTCTCGTTTATTCAGTCACGACTTACTACAAGACCCAATATGTGACTCTATAATTTATCTAAACTCCCCAAGGTGCCCGACAAAATCCAAGAACTTTGGTGATTGCCCGGTTGAAGAGTCCTGAGTTCGCCGGATCGAAGGAAACGCGCACAGGGGTCAATGGGTGTTTCGACTGACAACAGTGAAAGCCGTAAAGAATGTCTTGATGATGACGCCTTAGTTTCACTTGCAGCTCGGTTGTTTGTTTCCAAGGTGTAGGCGCCTTGATATTGAATGTTTGAATATAGAAGTAGTTATTTTTAGTAGTTAGATCCTCCTTCCCGTCCCCTTCTCTTTCTACTCTTTTTCCATATGTCTTTTTCTTTATTTTTTTTCCCTTCGTGGTTGTGTGGCAGTTAAGCACCAGTGATAACCGTTGATGTATTGCTGTCTATCATAGTGTTGTATACGCCAGAAAAACAAACAAGCTCTAGGCCTTCGGAAAAGAAGGTTGGCTCTAACAGGCTCTAACATTTGGTCCGACGCCAGTAAGACAGGGAAATCCGTCCAGGATACTCCTGAAAACTTCATAACGCGCAAACACATTCTCAGACATGTGAACTTACGTACAAAAGCATGCAGTCGCAATACTTGGGCGCACTGAACGTTAGTTGTCTTCCAGATACTAATCACGCGTTTGAGGAAATAGAAAATGACTCAAGATCCCGAAGAAAGCGGTAGAGATGTGGATAGTGTTGGTTTCATTAGAGCAACTGGTAGGAACTTGTATCAATGATGAACACATACATATGGCTGACGATCTTGACTTTGGAAGCACGTAATGGAATTTGATGCCATTCATTAGAATCAATCTGGGTTGCAAACAAACCAACGTAATATCACTAAAAATGGTCAAGGATGACAATCTCGGTCAATAACTAAAATAAACAAGCAATGGGGCTCTTATAGCTATCAATTATTAAACAGCAACAATAGGCAAAAGTAACAACAAAATCCTGAAAACTCCCAATGTGATTCGTGTGAAAATGGGGTGTGCCAGAAAAGTGGAAGACAACAGACTGATTGGGGTGGATATGGTGCTGAGTCTCAAAGATTTGTAAGGACAGTTATCAATTCTGCCAATGTCAACTGCTTGACAGATTTAAATAATGGGTGCCTTCTAGCAGATGGTAGGTCATTATTTCAAGCACGGTGTCCCCTTGATCGAATTCATCAACACAGAAAGAAGACAAGCATCGCGAAAAGTCAACAATCCCATTCATGTCGCCGGTGGGAAAGTAAAAACAGAATATACAACAGCTGTATAGCAACAATAGTTGAACAGAGTGAATTTAGGGTCAAAAAATTGCTATCAGGAGAGACAGACGAAATGAACCAGCAACTTCTGAGCACACAGCACTGGCTATCTGTCTGATCCACGCGGCCTTTGATTACTAGGATTTTTGGGTTTGGATGCTGTAACAACACACTGAACGACCTGATCGGGTCTATGTTGTGACCTGTCTCCAGGTTGGGCTTCGCAATTGAGAGCGCCGGGTTTCGCATGTGGTTGCTCGTTTGACTGTCCGTTCGAGTAGCACACCGAATCCACCATATAGAGAGGGGTTCGGCAATTCACCGACCCGAGCTGTCGATATAATTGTCATTGTAACTGCAAATGAACTGACAAACGGCAAGTGAGACAGAGTAGTACGGTTTATCACGTCCAGCGTTCGCACAACTAAGTCCCCAAATAGAAGACAAAAGGCATAATCCAAATGCAGGATAAGCGCAATTCATGGTGAATTGAATCTGATGACACAACAGTGGACAAGTTATCTCCCCAGTTTTATGGGTACCTCTTTTTGTACCTATGTAGACAACAGGCTTTTCCGTCTTTTTCCTGCTATGAACGGACAAAACATTTCCAGGATAACCGTTCCAGTATTAGATGGCCATCTGCGCAAATTCGTCAGGCTCTGACAGACACTATTTTAACCAGACTACGATTGCAGACCATGGGTGCGGCCAGCATCTCAAGTTCCCTAGCACTGCATTAGAATTCAATCAAGTTTTCCTAGAAGGCACACTAAATGGGCGAAAACAGACATGAAAATCCTGTTGAGATGAGACGAACTCGTACAAAGAAGCGGCTATAATCAGTCGCGTATTAATGACTGCCAACTCCTCGTGGTTTGGTGATAGACCAAGCCGACAGATGTGTTCGTGTTACAAAGTCAACGGAGACGCTCGCATGTGATCAGTTTGATCACTGTTGTCCAGTAGCCCCTTATATTGTATGAAATGGAGCAAGATGATAGAAACAAGTGGTGTGAATTCTCGAGTGTTACGGTGCTGAGAAATAAACAATGGATGACCTTCACGTCCGGCATTTTGATAGTTTAACAGCAGGCAACTACCACGCATCCGGTCGAGCAGCTTTGGTTAATTTCATCATCTCTAGAAGGGGTGGGAAAGTAGACTCTACAGGACCAACTTTTTATGGCCACACACTTTTCTAACAAAATTGTGCATCCTCACACCCTGTTGCATGCAACATTAATTGACCCAATGAAGCAGCACAACTCCCTCTCGCACAACTGTGCGTCTAAACTATGTGCAAACGTAGTTGTTCCGTCAGTCCATCACAGTTACGCAAAGCCGAGATTTCCAACAGTGAAGTAGAGGTTTATAGGAGGGTTGTCCCGCCGAGTTTTAGTGAGAACATTTAGTCTGTGAATGGACGTGACGGTTAGGTCAGCACCGTTAGTTTTAACAGGTACGACTGTCAGACGCGTCGGAATGGAGAAGTCAAATAAAAAAAATTACAACAGGACTGCTTGTCGCATTACTAACTGTAGAGAACGCTCAGGCAGTCAGACAGAATCGTATGAGCACACAGCAAAACTATTTTTAACGGTTGTAGCACTGCTATCTTCTGAATAAGGAAGGGTATCAGAAGACGTGCTCTCCAACAAAGAGAACGTCGATCTCCCAACGACTGACCATGACCGTTGGCGTATTATGCTATCCGACTGAAAAATCTTCAGTGTTATCCCAAAGCCTGAAGCAGTTATGCATAAATCCTCGGCGTACAGTAGTAACCAATCAGACAACAATGACCTATATACTGCAACCTCCGACTATACACGCTTCTCACTGTCAAGTGAGTCGTTGGCTTCGGATAGAGCCCATAAAGAAAATCTTATACGCTTCAGTCACGCAGACCAAAATTTTGAATCAGGGAATCGGTAAGGCATAAACGACCAGCAAGTTTCAGAAATTATCATACTGCCGACGGTGGCGTCGGTCAGTCAACATAAATTCCTCGTTCCAATTCGCCCCCCTCCCAAACTTTTTCCCATAATTACTTAATAAATTCGTGACAAATGGTGTACACTAGAGCTTTCAGTGCTTACACTTCCCAACTAACCGGCCAGCAAGAAGCTCTCTCAACAACTGAGAATGGGTATGTAGCGCCTCTGAGAGGCCAGTTCACAATTCTGGCAGCGCTATTCTTTTGAGTTCACTCCCAGATGGCAGTCGATTCGAGTGCTCCTCTCCCAGAATATCGGATAACAGTGAAAATGGATCACGCCGGCAAAAGAAAGTAATTTTAAACTAGATAGATCACAGCGAGTAGTCGTGTGTACGCAGTTAGATTGGGTACATTGTACACACTTTGTTGATGCAAATCAAGGATGCATTGAGTACTTACTGTGTCGGAGTACGTTCCAACGGACCGTAGACTGGAGACTTTCAATAATGTTTCGTAACAAACTAAAGCAACCGCCTAGTCACACAAAACCCCTCAGATATCATCACACTATCGGACGAACTGAATGTACAAATTGGTGTTATTGCTACAGAACAGAGGCAGCTGAATAAGGGACCCGAGCACAACGTACCAATAACTGACAGACTGCAGCAAATATGCACATTTCACCGTCCCTATACCTGGAGAATCGCTTTTCGGCATGTGATGGAGCATTTTGCCAAACAGAGACAGCTTAGTTCAGTTCAACCGTGTGACACAAGCCGGTTATGTGGCAATCAATCTAGGGTGACACCACTTCATCAAAGACTGTCGTGAATTTGGGGGTAAACGATCAAAGACACCGAGTACGTGATGATTTCGGGTTGGCATTTCCTTTCGTTTCATGTGTTCCCAAATGTAGGCCAGGTAACTGACATTCAAACGAAGGAACTGAAAAATGTTTGTCAGGCAACAGTGACGAGTAAACTGACCGCGTAATGCTAGATGAGGGGACCAAACGAACAGCAAAAACAAACAGTAGCGGCTGTGAAGAAGTACGTCCCGAAAAAACTGTGTAGCTACGATAGAATTGCATTTGTCACAGAAATCCACTTTATAAAGAATTGTTTCAGACCCTCTGACTGTCGAGAAACTGAATGTGAAAGACTTGTCCGAAGGCCATGAGCAACGCTTGATCGGGCGATTGAAAGTGACGGAGCAAATCTACTTGTGAAAAGCAGAGATGGTATTCACACGTATTACAAGCCATGCGCTGAACTAATATAACGGAATGTTCTATGTAATCGACTGATGAGAATAAATGAAATGATTGCATCTCGCAACGTCTGTCTTCTTGTAGTCTTGAAGAACCGGATAAAGGGAACTCAATGTTTCAAACTTGACAGGTAAGTTTTATTAAATATTTTACCCTACCTACATTCGGCTGTACAGATGATATGACTTGAATGGTCAGTTGTTGCATTCCAAAAAGTCTCCATCGAAAGCAGACGTGACTACGGAGCACAAGTTGATAAAACGTAACAACCCCCAGATCTCCCTTTTTACCTTTCGAAAATGGTAGTAGGAAGTTGATAGCACAACCGACGTCGTGGTTACCAACAGATACTTTCGGCCCCAAAAAGTGGGACTGAAGTTTACGTGACAGTTACGGAGGCATAAGTATAAGCAGCCTATCAAGACCTACACATCCAGTTGACCCACCAGTTTTGTACCGTCTTCCCATTAAACCTATGGAAGACCAGATTCGTAAAGAACGGACATGATACCGTGGGTGTAATAAGCACATTTTTATACCATGACGGATCTAGGAGTACTTACATTCTTATAAACAATAAACGATTGCAGCATTTTTAGACCTAAAAATCGTCTTTTTTCCGGTTGCTCGTAACGGCCTTAAACATGATCTCCATCGCAAACGGGTTACAAAGAAATATATGGCTCTGTTAAGATCACTGCAAGCTTGGTGTGTAAATCGACTGAGTTTATGGGAAACTGTTTCGAGTGCCCATCAACTCTAGTGATGTTCGCCAGGGGGTGTCCGATCGCTCTTTTCCTGTTCAATGTTGTCGTGGGTAACATTCCAGAAGGTGTGTAGGAGAAATTCAGCGATCTTGATGTGAAGTTTATTCCCTTCACTAAGCCGAGCGACAGGGGGTATGCGGACGATACTTTTCTGCCTAACCCTTTTGCTAAAAGCATGTAAACGAGGCCGAACAGGAGGTACGAAATGACCGATTTGTACGGAATGTGCTCCTCACTCTCAAAATGCAAAGTACTACTTCCAAATTGGGGGGGTTCGCACCCCTTGATGTAGACAATCCACTTGAGGCTGTGGACCGTTTCAACTAGTTGAGTAACACTACTTGGTCAACCTGCAATATCGTGGAGGAGACATCAATGACAATAAAGAAAACACATATAGTTTTCGCCAAGCTGAATCACTTACAGCGTCGGAAAGATGTATGGTTGTAACAGATTTTGCACGATGGTCTGGAAGAGTAGGTTAACAGTAACGATGAGGCGACTGATCTTGTAGCGTTTGATCGTCTTACTTCTTGTCAAATAGCCACATCAATAAAATGATCAAGTGACAAACACAGCTGTCTGTCGGCACATGCACAGAAAATTTTCGGGTACGCGAGCAGCTAATCGAATAATACGAATGCACAGTTCGTGCTGATTACGTCACATGCTGAACGTTCATTGCATATGATACTGGTCGCACAGACCACAAACTGCTGGGTAAAACGACAAGGTGGTCATACAACGACGTGGTCACGAACTAAGAAACTCCACACAGTTCCGTCGAGTAAAGTTAGTAGACGTCGTTTACTCTGTTGGGGGCTTCGTACACCCTCGTACCGTTCGTCAGCAGAGACGTTCGGAACAGAAGCATGCAACAGTCAATGGTGCGTCTGCAGCCTCAAAAGTAGTTGCCCTTCCGTGTAAATCAAAACTGCGTAGTGTTTACTTTCCTCCTTCTTCCGACAGAACTTAGTTCTTATTAAAAAGCAGTATTTGTCACTGCTGAACGGTCGTTCAAGCCACAGCACCACCTGCACAGGTTCAATGGTGTTGAGGAATGAACGAACAAATGGAATTAGTTATGTTTTAACATAAGCCGGCTAGCTAGGGATGCAAAAAGCATGTTAGTAGAAGTTATGTGGAGAACTTTCCCAACTGTTTTTGTACAACCCGTATGCTTTTTAATGTTTGAATGAATGCCAGTGCACTACAAGCAATCAAGTTGTGACACAAGCGACAGCGTCGCCATAACTGGGACCGGTCGCGATGCAACGCCGAATCAGGCGAGGGGTAGTCATTTTAGGCATTTTGCAACGTGTTTTGCGTGCTTCGCTTTCCGAAACAAATAATGATCTACAATCTATTAGAAGGTATCCACTATTTAAACCAAATAATTAGTCGGAGCTAACAGGACAGACAGCCGTTTCTATCACAGTGATTCAATACATACCATCAGAATGAATGAGTCGGCATCGGACACATCCTAAGCTGTGGAAGAAAGTGTAAAACTATCGTATACTTCAAATGGACAAACCGGGGTGTAGGATTGCTGAATCGACAAAACCTTGAACGACCACAAGGATTCGATGAACATCAGGCTATCTTATCAGTGAATAACTGGACAGTAAAACAGAAAACGGGTTTAGGTGAGTTAATAGGTTGTCAGTTCCTGCTGCTCGAGAACTCGATTACAGACCGTAAGTACTGTCGATCCAGGCCGTCATAACAGAAATAAGTCTGTTAATACCACTACGCCGCTGCTTGTGTTAACTACTGAATGGCACGAATGAATGGCACCACTGTCGTTGAACAGTCCAGCCTTCTTCAACATGGCATATGAATTACTTAGTCGGAGAAGAGATAGCAAAAGCCATAGGGTTTTCCGTAAGAGGACGGAAGATGAGAAATCCTTCACGATGAAATGACTAGGTGTAACGATTGTAATGTCACTTCAACTTTCCTATAACGTGAAAAGGAGATATATCGAATGCATAAAAGTAATTCGTCCAAGCACTGCAGTTGTCGTTACCACTAGACGGTCATGCAAATGGCCGTAGACAACGCCAGACTTTGCCTACCTGACAGTAGCACTCTACGACAATAAACATCTACCTAACCGCCATAATTTTGCATTGCTGGGTTCTTCATATAATTTTTGATTCAAACAACTTGATGAGAAAGGGCTGAGAACATGAATCTGTGTTTGCCGAATTGGATTTGTCTAGATTGAAACAACGATCACTTTGTCAACAACAGAACGCGTTGGTTCTGAGCTACTTAAATCTGGATCACCGTTATTCTGCCTTAACAGGCAACCGACTTCGTCAATTTACCGTCGTTATGTTGTC
Source organism: Paragonimus heterotremus (assembly GCA_013368495.1). Taxonomy (NCBI): domain Eukaryota; kingdom Metazoa; phylum Platyhelminthes; class Trematoda; order Plagiorchiida; family Troglotrematidae; genus Paragonimus; species Paragonimus heterotremus. The sequence continues at coordinate 16,630 of LUCH01003553.1, forward strand.
CTAGATAATAGTAATACGTGGTAAGTAACTTAAGTTAATACGACAGTACTTCTGAATGGAGGATATCATCGTCGTCTTAAAATTATCCCCTGAACCCCACGTAGAAAATGCGGGAATCCCGATGCCAAACTAGCCGCGTGAACACTCCAAATAGGGTAAAACCAGTCCCATCGATCGACCACTTGAAGAGTGCGAAGCTCCCATTGGTCACAAAAAACGTCAGCACATGGAGAGCCAGTTATCAAGGTCATGCATACATTTGTGCGCATTCACAGCGTTCGCGTGCGCAAACTCACACGAATACTCCAGGGCAAATACAACTGTCGTGCTGGACACGAACTATGAACTGGGCAATGGTAGACTCCCTCAAACAGCTAAGACCATAACAAACTTTGAAATCATCTCATCATCATCATCATAGCCAGTAATACATCAGTGGTTATCACTGATGCTTAACCGCCACATAACCACGGAAGGAGAAAAAAGAAGAAAAAATCTATATGAAAAGACAGTAAAAAAAAAAGGGAAGGAGAACCTAACGACTAAAAATGGACACGTCTATATTCAAACATACAACATCAAGATGCCTACAACTTGCAAACAAACAACCGAG
>LUCH01003553.1:20315-30797 GCA_013368495.1 Paragonimus heterotremus
GTCAATACAGTCGGCAGGAGCGTAAGCAGATACAACGAATGATTAACTATCTCTTGTGGGACCCGTAGAGTAATTATCAGAAATGGAGGTCGGGAGGGGCCTGAGAGCTACATTCGATAGGACGGTGAGGGAGGGGTCAGCAGTAGCATGTTCTCGCCTATCCTCCCTGCGACCCGGTTTATACTGCGATACGGTCGACACGGTATGGAATTAACCGTGTTGTGATTACTCATGATTGTGTGTGGACTGAGATACTGTCAGAACGCCCAGACCTAGACAGGAGAACGATTAGGGTTCGCAATCAAAGCCTTTGGCTAAAAAGCCTATACCGCAAGGCAGTCGGTGGGTGACAATGTACCAGAACTGGTACATTTTTTGGAGAAAGATGTCAACTTTCTTCCAACCCTCAACCTGGAGGACCAGGAGACTGGTTTGTCAGACCTCAACCTATTGGCCTGCCTAGTATGAGTGACTGTCGGTGTGATGGCCACATCGTCCAGTTTAACCCAATAGGTCATAGAGATGTGCAAGCCATCATACCATGTCAAGGGCCAGTCTCGTTATGACAGTTGAAGTCATCTACCGTCCGTACATTGACAATAAATCAAAACAGAATTTGGTCACGAGACTTACATGATTTTCCAGCTCACATTGTATGGGAATTTGCGATGCCATTCTCAAATGTGTGCTATACGCCCAACTAACCCAATACTAACACAGTACTTCCTAAAATCGGTTTACATGAGACCGCTGAAAGTGTAGAAAAGGATCCATATGCCTGGAGATCAGCAACAATCATATAAACCGACTCAAAATAGCAACTGACACGGATCTTGCATATAACTCATTTCAGCTAGCCCGGTCCATGAAACCATATGACAACCGGATAAAAAGAAACAGCTGTAAGAGAAACCTAATCAAGCGCGCGCTCCTACAAATTCGAAAGCACAACCTTCCGACTAATGATACTAAAAAAAGTGCGCAGAACTTAGTTGCAAAAAGTGGACGCATATACTCACGCGTGAATCAAATTCATTCAACGCCCGAATACACACGAATTGAGCAGGTGCCTGGCTAGGCAAATCCGCGTCGTTAGCCGCTGGAGGCAACACACCGTTGACTTCACATCGTACGACCAGAGTGATTTGATTTCCCAAATCGAACAACCTGTAACGATAGCCAATCGATCCGAGCTCTTCTTTATTTTTCTCTCCTCGATTCAGTCGGTCTTCACCACTATCGAGTCCATCCTCGTTTGAGACATCGGAATCATCTTCATCTTCGTCGTCCACGAAGGGATTCGGTTCTGGGAAGGCGAACTTCTTTCCGCCCTGCATAAACGCAACAGAAAGAACAACAGCACAATGAGAAAACCGGGACCATTGCAAAGAAGTTTAAATCCAGTTTGAGTTCTAAGCATTTCAGAGGTAAAGTCAGCAATTTACTTAGATATGTTTAAAATTGTTGGTTTCATGTAGTCTGAATAGTGTAACACTGCACTAGATTTTGAGATGCAGTGGTGGTTACAGGTCAACCAGAAGTCACAGCTATTTGTCCAGTGATAGACGGGAAAGTCAATAATTCCACCATCGACAGATATCACAGTATGAAAGGCAAACAGACGCTGCAATTTCGGACCAGTTATGAAACCGTCCCATCCCTGTAGCCAACTGTTATAACCGAATTCTATTGAACATGAACGCGGACAACCGATACGAACAACATTGAACGAATAAAGCGAAAACGGTTCCGATTGTCTCCCAAACTCCGAACCGCAAGAACCAATGGAAACACGGACAAAGCAGACTCTGGATAGCAAATATGCTTAGCCATCAGACGCTTTCTAAATACACATGAAAAACTGGTCTCTGTTTGGAGAAATAGATTGCCTTGCGGCTGCATGAGCGCAAAAAGACATACTTGAATCTCACGCCGATCCATATCTCAGTAATGGTTTGAGATATCAGAATTCTGACAGCTTAATCGTGTCCTTGAGGTCAGATTTGCCCTAACCCTAACAGAAAGCACGCGGGTTACAGAAGTAAAGTGTCACTAAATTCTCCGGTTCGTATTAAATGAGCTTCAGACTCAGCTCAAAATAGTTGCGGCTCACGTCGACGTAGAACGTGACAACAATGAATGCCGCAGCAAACCTGAAAATAAAAGCGATGGCAAACTGTAAGAAAGTCAATGATATTAGAGACGCCATGACTGAGAACAGTCCCAGTTATTGGTGGATGGTTGTGCGAACTTGTTAGAGAGCGCCTTACAATGTCACGTGATGAAATTGTTTACGTGCCGTCAAATCATGCCATCCCTCAATCATCAACGGCTGCATTCAATGACGCGCATCTAAACAGACTTTCCGTAAGCATGTAGAATTTAGTCACCAGTCAGCGCAAGTTGCAGTTTTAGTATATGGGTTATTGAGCTTGACTTGCCCTAGAAGCAAGTTTAAGAAATACGACGCGGCACGCAAATTCTGTGCAAATTAACGATGGGAATAAATAACAATTGAAAATTTTTCTGTGCAAATTGCTCGTCCCTAAATTTAGGAACAAAATAAGACAATAAAAACAATAAGACACGTACTGCAAGCCCTACGCTCAACGACCATCAGACGCCCTTTAGGCGGCAAAAAGGACAAAACTGGCGAACACAGCAGCACATCGCCGTGCCCAAACGCACACTTCGTCATTAGCATTGCAAACTGGCGTAATCATAACAACCAAATACAGGAAGAAAACCAACCGTCACAAACGATACATCCTCATCAAATGAAGTAGGATCACAACTAGCCCAGGTTCGTAACGACACCCAGCACAGTGAAGAGGTAACAATTGCTTGCAAGGTTTAGGATGGTCCCTATAAGGTCCGTAGGAGAAACATGCAGTTATTTTAAATCAGGTGTGCAGTTTAATTTTACATTTTGTCCAAACATTCTGATCCATCGTGAACGTTCTGTCACGAAGTTCCATTTCCCACCTGACCGCAGGCTTAATCCACTACGTTACCGACACACATATCGCAGATGGCTGAATGACTGCCTTACTACTGAATAACAGCCTTCATCATTATTGTCACTAGTCGTCATTAGTTGCTGTTACTCCTTTTTGCAAGCAGAATATTAGTCGTTGCTTCATTTTTTCGTTGCTGCCCACTGGTAAAACCGTGGTTAGATATATCCGCTGACGTTCTAACATTACATACTCCGCATGGATTTAGTATTCACGTATCTTCTGCCTACACAGTGCGTCTAAGGCAACTCAAGTCATTTACATTCCGCGTGTAATGTGACAGTTATATCATCTGTACCCTAAATATCAGATAAACACACCCGTCCATTGGAGATCCTCCAAAATTTTTGATGTACCTTTCGAAATGGTTTCTCGTCCAAGAGTGGATAACGTGGGAAGCCATCAGCAGCTCCAGTAAACGCCACCGAAGAAAAAGACACTCGATAGAGCTGCGCGTAAACGTACATCCTATCCCCAACAATAACACTCGAAAATTATAAGATATCTACCAAATGTTAATTTTCCCCAGATAAGCTCATCCTCCTTCATTATCATCATCACAGACAGCAATACAACAGTGGTTCTCATATATGCATAAATGTCAGACAACCATGAAAAAAGCAAACCCAATGCAGGAAGAAAAAAAACAGAGGGGACTTAATTAGTAAAAATAGCTACACCTATAAGCAAACACTCCAAAACAAGGTGCCTACACCTTACAAACAAAGGAATGAATTATAACTGAACGTAAGGCATCATCACTAAAACAGCGTCCTTGGGGCTTTCACGGCCCCAAGACGTTAAACGTTCTCACTTTAAAGACAACCTGGCCAAACAACGACAACATTCATGCCACTGAGCTCGGTTAGTCGCCATCTCACCCAACGTCTCCAGACACTAACTCTGTGAGTTTCGAGGTCTCCAGCCGAAGAGACAAGCCCGACCTACAGTGGTCAGCTCTAAGCTAGAGCACTCTCCGCCCATCTTGCACCTTACGCCAGTCGGCCGCGGCATCGGTAAACAGTACTCGGTGTGGCAGACGACTATCTTGCATCCTTAGTACGACCTATCCATTTGAATCTGTGTACACGTAAGCATTGAACTCGTCCGTGCCACCCGATGCGAACGATCGAACGCAGACATTGGTAGTCGAATACCTGAACACAGTTAACCCCTTCAACCCTGAGTTGCCAAATTTTGTTGTCGTAAAATAATACAGCCCTCACTGTCGCCTTATTTACGCGACAGAGACGTTCGTCTGTGGCCAGAGGTGTTCTACATTCGCGAATACCTTCCTAGCTTTAAAGACACGTACATCTATTTCATTACCTACACCTCCGCCACCGCCGACGAAGCATTCAATCTGAGGCTCCAAAGCGCAATCCTTAAGATTTAACAGAGCGCGAGATGGCGTCTGGCATTGTTTGTCCTGCTTGGAAATTGTCAAGTGAAAACACCACATTGTCACTATAATCAAGATCAGTCAGCTATCCACAAGGTAGGAGATCCACGACGGCATCTTGTGAGTACCACAGATAATCCCCCACTATTTTGTCGACGACAAAATTGAACAAAAATTGTGAAAGTAGATAGCCTTGACGTACGCCGCTCCTGATACTCAAGTATGGTGATAAAGCACCGACAGTATGTTCACAAACTTGGTCCACACACCTCTGAGTTTCAACGACTCTTAAACTGTAGATCGATTCACCGAATCGAACGCATCTTTATAGTCGAGAAATACGACAACTGATCGTCGGCGATACATACGACGCTGCTCCAAAATTTGGCGAAAAGCAAAATTGTGGTCTATACATTCCCGCCCTGCCTGTTTAACCCTAATGTTTGCTTTCCGAGCTGTTGTGAGTCGACGAAGTATAGTGGCTGCCAGAACCCTGGTAACAAGGGGAGTCAAACTAACTTCCCAATGCTTTGGGTAATCACTCGTGATTTCTGCTCTGAATATGGGAACTATTATCGAGTGACGTCAGCACAGAGAAGTGTTCTCTGTTATCCACGCAGGTTGAAACAATTGACTCGAAGCCTTTATAAACGCCTCCCCACCTATTTGAAAAGTGTCGGCACCAGACCATCAACCCTATTTGTCGAGGAAGAATCAAACCCCCAAAAAGCACCGTTTTTAGTTGTCTTGGGAAAAGTCTAACTCACTGCCGTTTGAAGTGACCTTTATAGGTGGGCACGGTCATGTGCCACTTCGCCCTTCACGAGCGTGCACAACCTTTGTGCCAATCTCTAGCACCCCGCCTACACGCTCGTCCTTTAATTGGGACTGTACTGTGTGGATCTTTGTTTGGTCCACTTTCTGACCACTGTTTTCTGATTAGTAACAAACCCTTTAAATATGATATAGTTCGTGACCGTGTTGTCTCCGGAATGAGTGACGAGAAGAGCTCTGTTCGGGGGCCAATCTTTTCTCTCTGTTCATGAGTTAGCATCGGGTGGTTGGGTTGGCCGCAAAGATATGAATTAGTCGTGCACACTCCGTAGTCAGTTGTTCATTACCGTTGATCGTCGTTCCGTTACCTGCCGTTTCATTAACCGTTATTCTGTTGTCCATTTATGCGCTCTAAGGCCGTTGATCCAGTTACAACACTATTACGTTTGAGAGCCGAAATGAAATGACAGACCTCCGTTTTAGTGGGTGGTCATAAGTCTACCGATCAAGGTGTTACATTACACGTTTGTGCCGGTGACAGTAGAAGCAAGAGGCCAGCTAGACTGACCGTCAAAATATTCCACTCAGCATTCTGTCGTTCTGGACTTACGGATGTTTACCGTCTGTCTCGTTAATAGTTTCACTGACGAACAGCCGCCTGGAACCAGTAGCATAGATAAGCTTGAACAATCTACCGGTGTTTCCTAAAGCAAAAGCGGTTTCCGTTTCATCAACTTTCTCCATTAAACAAGTCTCATAACAGGCGATCAGGCTACGCTCCAGCTTCCCACGAATATCCCTCCTAAATTTATGTGAACTGCCTGGAGGAATGTTCCGTCTGTAATCTAACAATTCCAGGGATTTCACTGACTTCAAATGTTTGTTCGACCAACGAACCAACGTGCCGCATGCTACGGTACTCGATTCATGAATAGCCTGTGAGATTTCCGTCCAATAAGTATCAGGATCTTCGGGGTGGGAACAACTAAGTCTGCTTTAGGCTAGTTTGGTACTCCAGCTTTATTGACGGTATGGCCCGTTTCTCAACGGCCAGTAGTTGACGTCGGTGGGGTCGTTGCCAAACAAAAGTAGGAACAAAACGGCAACGTACCAACTCACGATCTGAATCTAAGCATGTGCTCCAATAAGAACGACAGTGGTGAATGGAAACCCGCCACCTCTAACTAAAAGCTATGAGACTAGACCTTGACGTGGCTTGCGCATTTCAGTGCCTTATTAGGCTAAACTGAACGGTGCTATGATAACATCCATAGCCACTGACACCAAGCAGATCAACAGGCAGAGGTCTGACAAACCACAGTCTCTTAGTCCTGGAGGTTGGTGATTGAAGACTGACATCTCTCCGAAAAAAGTACTGGTTTTGGTGCACAACTACACGCCCGTTGACATGCGGTACAGGCTTCTGAGCCAAAAGATTTGGTAAGGACCCTAGTCGTTCTGTCTAGGTTTGGGCTTCAAGACAATAACTCAGCCCATATATCACCACGAATATTCCCAACACTAATAATCCCATACTGCATCGACCGTCCCGCAGTAGAAACCGGGTCACCCCATTTCCAGTAAACAGCAGAGTGGGAGGGCGAAACTATGCTACCGCTGACTCCTTCCTCCCAGTTCTATAAAACAGCTTTCAAGCCCTTCCTGGCTTCCATCGTTTATCGGAACACATTAACCGAGAAGTCTTCCCCAGAAAACCTAAAGGAAACCTTTTGGATATAAAAATGACATGACTATTGGCTGACTATGCAGGACAACTGATAACGTAGCGTCTATCAAAAAATGATACAATCATTACACTCGTAGTAAGATCAGAAGTTTGATTATTTTACCCATAGTTGGTTAGTTTTGTTTATGTAGCCGTAGAGATGATCTGAATGACCACGTGAGATACTACATGTCGGAAGTGAATAAACTTAAGTCATACCTCGTCTGGAGATGGCCTTAGTACTCTTGCGGGCATTTCATTACACAGTTTCGCACGTGAAACGATCTCTGTATGTAGTTCTGTTAACTTGATCAAAACCCCCTCAAAAGTCCATATGAACAGAGATGTCTAAACTGCTGAAGAAATAAGGAAGTTCTACCCGTGGAGCCACGATCAGAATGAAAATCGATCAATTATTGGATCTCATCACAACAATGTAGACCTTAATACAGGGACTCACGAATTCCTAGTTGAAGACAGCTTGAAACAACAAAGTAAGCAGTGAATCAGAGAGTGAATGCAAGCAATGAACAAAATAGATACTAGTCAGCAGCTTAAGACGGATTTGGAATAAAAACCGTGCAATGACAACACATCGGTGAACAGTGCTACGCTAGACCAACGAAATAACATGCGTCACAACCGCTTGTGATACGAAAACAGATAGGTTAATTAAGAAAAAACCGACGCTGCCATTTCTATCTGGAACGTTAGACTGTTGCAGAACAGCAGAAATTTTGTACACGTGCGTAGACGCGCTCGCGGTAAGTAACTGGAGTATACGAAGCCCGAGAACGACACTAACCACAGTAAGATCCTCACGACACGCGCAGTATCGAAAGTAACTAAAGTCTACTATTATAAAGCAAAACGAACGGCTTAATTGGAACATATGAAAAAACCCACCATCAACAACATTTGTTGAGAGAGATTAGTATTTATATAAGTTGCTTCAAGAGATAGACGTTGAGCAGAATTGATGTGCCCAGGTTCTTCATTTGGGGGTTCTGCAGCGGTTTCGCACACAGTCACCAGATCTGAAAAACAAACAGTGAGAAGGCATGTGATAGTTGGCACGTCTAGATTGGACAGTAATGAGCTAATGCGCTTCGAATTCTCCATCGTGCAGATTTCCAGATTCTGTACCACGTCTGCCGTCACGTTGTATTTAATGTCACATGGTTAAATGTTGGCTAATTTCCCAAACTTACACAGGAACAGGATTCAAACTTACAAACGTGTGATTAGTAGTCGTCGTCCTTAATACGATATGCCACGAGCTCAAGATGGGTTAGCGTATTAAGGCACTGGGATGTCCATTAACAAGAATCTCGCTTTGATCACGCCGCCTTGGTTCACAGGAAGACAAAACAATGTATTATCTACCAGTTAAGATATGAGGGGCCCGGAGAGTACAGAAGCGTGCATCGGATTGTTAGTAACAAGCGGAGCTGCAATGTATTGTAAACTGCATGATTCATGCGTGTCTTCGAAAAGATCAATGTCTCTTGAAAACGTGGTTCGTCGCTCCAAATAATCTAGCATCAACAGTGAGGGGGAGATCGGACGTTTGCACGGTTCACTGTAGTTATGCATTGCAATAAGACGTACCACGCATAAGCGTATAGACTAACGCCGTGCATTTCGTCTGAAAGACAACCGTGTGTGAGTGGGGAAAATGGCCACTCCGCAAGCTAAAAATGGAATCAAATAAACCAGTATGAGGAATGAATTTTGTCGGGTTTTAATCACGTTTGGTGGATCAGGTTTTTCTTTCCTATCCTCATCGTATTTTAAACAGCAAAGCTATTCCTCGTTCAAATCCAAACCACAAATGAAACCTCGAGAACGTTGAGCACCTTAGATATTATGTGTTTCCAATATCAGGTTCTGAATGCTACAGAGGCCTGCCTCAGCACGAGGAGATACACGTATCATGAATAAAGTGATTCACCCAGATTCAACCAGAGTAATCACCTAAAAAAAGCGTGCCAACGTTGACTCCGGAGAAATTTGTTGGAAGTTTTCGACTGGTGTTGCTCGATGATGACGATGGACGCAACTGCCTGTGAAGTAGACCCTTATTCAAAAGTACGTTGAAGTGTATGTGATCAAGGAATGGGTCCAGCCCTAGTGGCTAATAGAAATGCGGTGGGAACTGTCGAAAATTCCACTGTTTTGGTTGAGGTCACTACCACGCCTGTGTAAAACCGATGCCCAGTTCAAATTCCAAAAAGAATATTTCATTCACTTTGATGGAGTGGCCATGGGAAACCCCCAGTTAGAGCAGATACTTCCAAACCACGTATAAAAATCGAGGCAGGATAACGTATCACTGATACCATAATTAATCAAGGATGTATAAACAACACTACGCATTGACGGAAAAGCTTAACTGTGGTCATAAGAACGTGCCTATCGTCGCCTGATGGACTGAACCACCGCAGATCCGAGGGATCCGCAAGACGGTCAGTTTACGGAAAACCAACTTGCGCGATAGTTTTATCCAGGCTCAACACAAACAGTTTTATGAGAACCTAAAGGAGTCTAGCAAAAAAAAAGAAAAATATCGATGAAAGCAGCATCAAAAGGACATACCAAAAGTAAACGAATATCCGCAGTCGTTCACGAGGAGTCACAAAAATACCTGTATGCCTAGCAGGACGAGCAGCAGTATCTATTAAACTCCCACACAACAGTGATTATGTCTCTTCAATCTTGAGGAGATTAATCTCCATTGTGCGACGAGTTTTTTACGCGTCTGAAACGGTTGTAAGTAAATAGGATGTCAAAGCCTCTCATCAAGGATATGCAGTCCGTCTCCTCACCTCGCACAGTGTACACCAAGAGTTGCGTGGACGCAGTCTCACCCACGGACATAACAGTGACAGAAGGGCAAATGCAAGTAAACGCGACGGAGCATTTGACTAGGTGGGTATGCAATCGCGTCAGCCGAAACGTTAGAAATCGTGCAGACAAAGCAAAAGATGATGAAAACAGCCGTCTTCAACAGCGCGTCACGTGAACATAAAAAATTACGGTGTTAGCGGTCTTTCAGTATCATAAGTAATTTCCGCACATTGGAACAAACGTTTAGAACATTGTCGACAAAGTTGTTATCAAACAAATAAAGACAATGTTGTGAACAGGAAGAAGGATTCATTAAAGAAGCATCATCATGTTCGCGGAGCCTTCAATACCTGGACATGACAGTCTTTTGCTGACCATGTTGTAGTTTTCAACTCTGCAGTGTGTGACTGAGAAGATGCTGTGAAATTAGCACGAAAATGTAGGATATCGCTGGATGTTTCTTTTAAACTCAGTTTAGGTTTGTTTCAACCAGTCAAGTCAGCCATCATACGATGATGATGATATACTGTTGTGGCAGAAAGATGATCTGAATGGCAGTGCGGATAGTCGTGAGGTTCCCTAACTGATAAGCACAACCGATCGAGCTGAACTGACGCCGTGATCATACTGTCCACCATCATCACCATCATCATCATAACAGCCATGAGCCTGACCAAAAGGTACTGTGGCTCGGGCCGCCGCTCACCCCAACA
>LUCH01003553.1:34268-62228 GCA_013368495.1 Paragonimus heterotremus
GTGCCGCAACTATAAAAATAGTTCTGCTGTATGCTCATAGGATCGTGCCTCACTACCTAAGCACTCCTATGCGACATACAATCCTATGAGTGTAACTGCTTTTCGTCTGACTGCTCCCCTTTGGCCTGTCTGACAAGGTTGTACCTGGAAGGACCGGAGTCCTAGTCAGCATAGCCCGCCGGATCAAAACAGTACACAAGCCCGACCACCTCGTCAAGGTAGCAGTATGGGTCCACCAAAACGTACCCACTTCTGATCGCGTAATAATGTGTACGATTCAGAAGTTTCAAAGAGGGAGAGAAAAGACAATTGTAAAACAACAGTAATGGTGCAGCCAATATGATGTACAAGTTTCCGGGCTTACACATTAGAGCGTCCAGGTGATCCAGAATGTGCTGAGCGTAGAAAAGACGCTCATGTAACGGGTCAAACCACTACGGAGGCAGTGGAAAATCGGTTACAATCACTGTCAGTTGTAGAGATCAGTGGTCATAAAGACACCAATTCAAACGTGTTCGAGCAATGGGAGCAAAATGTTCCTTTAGGGTGATATGCGGTAGTCATGATGGTAAAGATGTAATCACAGTGTGCGGAATAGATTTCAAGATCGAGAAAATAAATCCGCCACGTTGTCTAACTGTGGAAGAAGGGCGAGAGTAAGGAGAGCCATCAAACGAGAACAGGACTACATACCACTTCTAGCTATTTCTAACAATGCTGAAAAGTTTTTCTTTTCTCGAGGAGAATAGTTAGTTCTTTTACATTTACATTCTCGATTCCCCATTGATAACATCAAAGTCGCACCTCTCATATAGTGACCACCTCCAAAGATATCCAACATAGGTCATTCAATCGGACCAGGCGCCTTAAGAACTGACCAATATTTCTATCTACACTGCAACCGTAAACGACCATTTGCAGTGCGGTAAATCAAGACGTACAATGCCCCCTAAAGTACAACATTGCTGTTTTGCTCTGTTAATAACCTAATCACCGTGTGTTCATTCATAACAAGACAAACAAGATAGGAGATCGGCAGTATTTAACAATAAGTCCATATTTCTGTACCAGTGGTTTCAGTTAATAAAAATGCATCACCTATGGGAGCCTCCTGTTCTTCATAAGTTGTATTCACTCGGCCTCCTCAGTTTCGCATTCATGAAACACGTCCCCAGTTGGCAACAACAACAACAACAACAACAACAACAACAACAACAACAACGGGACGGTGACGTTATTTTGCCTCTTTAGCACGAATGATAAATGAGTATCTTGTAACATTAGTTTGGACTTACTCTTTACACACTGCCTACTCCCCCTCTTTGTAAGTAGCATGCTTTATGACACAATTGTGCCCATGTGAAGGTCGCTTTGGTCGCCATCTTGAATTTGGACATTTTCTGCTTATGGTCGACCACTGACGGTCATAAACTCTCTCGGGAAGTACCATTTCGAACGTATGTGACATTTCATATTGACTCCATATATCTACTCTTATGTATTTGCTGATATCCATGTATTTTCTATTATAGTAACATTACCGAACTGTTTGCGGTCGTTATCAGTTTGAATTGACCTCGGAGTGTTACGTTCTAGTGGTACCCACCTGACCTCTGAAGTGAAACGAAGAGCAGATTTCACAGATCTTGAAGCACGATCGAATCTTGAGAGCATGCACAACATCCGAACACAAAATTGCCCAACAAAAGGCACTTAAGCTTAACAATCCAGAGAACAGCAGGTTAATCTACCAGGGCCTAGACATTTAAGTAACTGTGTCCACCGAATTATCGGTTTTGAAACCTGACGAAGAATGTCACTTCAATACTTCTAGTCGACGGTCTAAATCTGTCTGTATATAACGACCGTGCGCGCGACCATTGGCCCGGTTGCATGAAAATCAATAATATCCTGTTGTTATGTCGTAACGGAAATGAGCCCGATCAGAAGACGATGGCTGCCGCTTACCGTAACAGTGATCTGGAATCTCTTAGAGAAAGCTTCCTAAAAAATATTAAAAGTGAATAAAAAGGGGAACCATAACTATACATACTATAAATATAGGCACGTTAACTGCGGTACATAGCCAACTCGGATAGTATTTCTAACCGGCGATTTGAGTGATCAAAAAGGCCTAATCGGGTAGGTGACACCTACCCGATTTACTCAATGGAATAGTCAATGTCTTCTTATTTCGTGACCGCGTCGCTGCTTGACCACCACGCGGTTTTACCCAACTGTTAGTGGTCTCGGTAACCCCAGGCGCAGTAAAAGTCCAGCTTATACGCGGAGTAAGTGACCGACAATCACAAACTGTACAATCTACTTGTCTTATCAAGTGACCGCGAATCCAGAACGTTTCAAAATACACGTTAACAGATGGTCGCGTTGCTCAAACAAACGTCCAACGGCGAGTGGGCTAATTAGTGTAGACAATGGTGGTCAGACACGACATGTTCCTTGGTATCTTGGCTGCGAACAGGAAACGTTTCCCAACCACAACGCAAAACAGAACGTGTACATTGAACTGCCTTCTTTTCAACGACAACAAGACGCCACTTCGAAGCCGCAGGTGGTTCGGGTAGGTAAAGGTGGAAAGTGCCTTTGCTACTCTCACTGACATATCGCCTGCAATATTTCTACAGTTTCAGGCGGACGACCTACAATAAAGAACGTGGGAATGAGAATGCTGAAATCTCAAGGCAGCAATTTGCACTCTGAAGGTGTAAAGCGTACTGTATAGAAACCAGGCCGGTCAGTCATTGCTTCTTATGATCAGTATGTCTCTAGCAGGAGAGCTAAGCGAGATAATGGCATCTACATATTCCGGTTTGTCAATTAACCTAGAGCAAGGAAGAAACTCAACATCAGGCTCATCGCATTCTTTAGAAACAACCTTCCAGAACAGTGACCAGGACAAAAGTCGATAAAGAAGGAGGGATCGGACATTCCTGGTGAGCACCATTACAGGAAATGAACGCTTGACACAGTTGTAAAATCTCACCCTGTTTTCACAATGATCGTACAGTGACTTAATTTGTTACACGTATTTATCTGCGACTTTCTGCTAGACAGCTCAGAACAGCAAAGATAGGCTGCACATTTCCGTTCCAGGCTTCCCAGCAGTGAACACTCTTATGATTGGTGTTCAATGTCTTCTGGACCCCAGCCAAGAAGCCGGGGATTGAAACCTTTAACCTGAAATTGATGTCCTAGGTTCCCTGTTGACCCTCATAGATCAGAACACTGTCGTCTACATACTCTACATCTCAAAGTAGAAAGGCTGAGAGAAATTGTAAGCTATCATATTTGCAGTCTGCCAGGGCGCACTCCGAGATTTCATCTATTGTGAAGTTGAATAAAAAAAGGGAGGCTGAACACTCTTCTCGCACACCACTCTAAATGCCAAAGGTCAGCGTAACGCTGTCATAAGCCCTAACCTAGCCGGAGGCCTGACAGTAAATTGCTTTCAGGATGTCTATATACCTCTCGGACAAACCCTTCCTCTACATAGCCCCAGAATTCAGCTCCATTAACTGAATCAAAGGACTTTCTGGTGTCTAAAAAGACAACTGTCGGCCCTTTATATGAATGGCGGAGATCACGCATCTGGCGGAATGTGAAGGTGTGATCAATGCAGCCACGGCCAAGACGGCATCCAACTTGCTTCCTACAGATATTTCTCACGCGTTTCACTTAATCTGTAGAGTACAATAGATGGGAGCAGCTTTGACACAATAGGTATTAGGTTAATCATTCTAATGATCGGAACATGAAGTGTGTGAGGTTTTCTTTCAAAATGGGGATGATGTTAGCCAAGTTTCAATCACTTGGAACAACTTCACTGATCCGGAGCTTCTGGTGCAAAGCCGTCAGTTCTACAACTAAGGCTGGACTTCCATCTACAAAAGGGGCAAGAGGAAGTTCGACACGGCCGAGCGCCTTGCAATGTTTTAAGAATTTGAAATCAAGCGAGACTTCTGTTTGTGATGGCGAAGAAATGTCAACAGACCAATAAGCACGGACAGAGAAAGAAGGCGTAGTCAATCGGACAGGTTGACAGTTGAACTGCTGTTGGAAGTGCTCAGAAATCATTCTGCATGTCGCTGTAGATTATTGGGCTCATCGCCGGCTTTGCAAATCAATTCACCTGCACCCGGCTTCCTGCTGTCTGTTGCTGAGAAGAGATGAAGAAGTTTTCGAAAGTTCCCGGTAGCAGCGGCTTGTTTTCATCATGAAAGTGCGATGTGTCCACTCGGCCTCGAGACCCTCTCGCAGTTGCTTCCGAAGTTCCAAGCGAGCTAAATTGTAATGGGATTGACTTGCAGTCATGAAAACACCCACGCCGCCGATAGATGACGGCTACGTGGTCAATCTCTGTCCATGATTGACTCAAAGACGGAGGACTTCAGATTCCGCACTAACGCCTAAAACATCAAAAATTAGTACTTGCCAGAAACAGACCGTCATCAGTACGGAGCTGCAACAAACGTTCACCGTCGTCTGTTCGAAGAGTATCGGGTCACCAAAGTCACGCTAGTCAGTGGTTAGCCTGACCAATCAAGCGTTCAAGTCTCCGGCCAGTTCTACAATGTTCATGCTCCCCGCGGTGTGTAAAAGGTTAAGGAGCTGGCGATTAAAATAACCTTAGACTAAATCGGTTGAGGCACATGTCGCAACAACAAACAAACAACGTTTGTGATGGATGCCGCTCAATGCTCCAACCATACCGTTGAGTCAGACAGCGCACAGGCGACTGTTGACGGGTATCCAGTCAAGCAGCGCCATCTCTCTGGGGTAATTCCAATACCGACTTGACCAGTGGCTTGAGCCGCAGTCTCCAGACAAGTTCACACTGTACCCGCACAGCATGGCGAAGTGGCTGAAGGAGACTGGATTTATAGCACTGAGGTAGGATCCAGAAACTATGTTTCAGCAAGACATATTCTGATGGCGAGGGTCTCCAAAGCACGTGCAAGAGCTGCCTGCCAAACTATATGCATGTGTACGAATACTGAAGGTGGCAGGCTTAAATGATGTCCGGAGAACGAACAGAAGACTGCGATCGTCAGCCAAAATTGTTAACTTCGTGCACAGCATATTATCAATCCACTGGAAACTGGTAACGATAGCTAACCGACCCGTTTACTCGGGTACCAGATACCTAAAACACTTAATGTTCCAAGATTTGTCCCAGAGTAAAAATATGACTAACGTATTCTCGGTCGGAGCAGAACAATCTTTCCTTCATAAACAGAAACAATCATTTGTGACAGTTTCAAAACCATGAACGGCGTTCGTCAAGGCTGTCCCATTTCACTATTTTTGTTCAACTTCGTCGTAGACGAAATAATGGAGGATTGTCTCTGACAGTCACTAGATGCCTCCGTTGACTTATTACTCGGTAGAAGGCCGAGTGACCTTGATTATGCTGACAATAAGGCATTGTCGTCTGACAACTTTCAAGCGGCACAAGCAGCGTTGAACGCAATTTCGCGTTCTGTTAAGTACTTCGGAATGCGTTTTGCAGCCACAAACTGCGAAGTGCTTCTGCAAGATTGCTGTGATTACGTAGATTTAATGTTAGATAACGAAATCATGAAGGTTTTGGCCGGTTTGTATCCCTGGGAAGCTGCATCAGCGTCAGCTGTGGATGTGTAGAGAACGAAATAGAGGCGCGTGTCTCCAAGGCTACAGCGGTTTTCATTAATCTGAGACACCTGTGGCGACAGAGAGGTATTTCCCTGAATCTTAAGAGTCGCGTATATCAGACAACAGTGAGGGCTGTATTACTTTATGGCAACGAAACATGGCCGCTGAGGGTAGAGGATGTGAACCGTCTTCAGGTACTTGATCATCGATGTCTGCTTTCAATCGCTCGTATCGGGTGGCACCAACGAGTGAGCAACGAGGAGGTTAGGAAGTGGGTGTTTGGCACTGATTGTGAAACGAGTTCTTTTATTCAGTCACTACATTTGCACAGACTTAGATGGTTAGGTCATGTACTAAGGATGCCAGCTAATCGCTTGCCACACCGAGCACTGTTTGCCGACGCTGCGGCCGATTGGTGTAAAGTGCGAGGTGGACAGATGATGACTTGGCGTAGACAAATGAAATCGTTCACAAAAAGGTTGGTCATTGTAGATCGGGTTCGTCTCCCGGGCTGGGGCTCTCGCGACTCACCGAGTCAGTGGCTTGAGACGTTAAGTGTGGTGGCGGCTAATCGTGTTCAGTGGCGTGAATATTGTCGTTGTTTGGTCGAGTTGTCTGTATAGGGAGTGCATTTAGTGACGCGGGGCTGTAAAAGCCGTAAAGAAGCCTTAGTTTCACTTACAACTCGGTTGTTTGTTTGCAAGTTGTAGGCATCTTGATGTTGTATGTTTGAATATAGACGTTTCCATTTTTAGTCGTTAGGTTCTCCTTCATGTCCCCTTCTTTTTTCTTCTCTCTTTCTGTACCGGGTTTGCTTTTTTCCTTCGTAGTTGTGTGGCAGTTAAGCGTTAACGATAACCACTGATGTGTTACTGTCTGTGATGATAGTGGTGACGAGTGGTGGGTCGATTGATATGTCTTTCGATGGTCGTCCATCCATCCAAGGTGCACAATGTAGCGTGTATAAGGTTGCGACAATAGCAACATAATTGTTCGTGGATTCACCAACGAAGGTGGATCTGATGCAGTCGGTCTACTCAGAAAGGGAGTCCAAGACCGACAGGGCTGTCGTGACATCTGCCTCTGGTTGCCGGGGGTCGGTGACCAAATTGGTTCATATACGCTTCGAATGCGGTCCAGCTATTCAACGTACCTGGCGCACTTTACCTAGCTGCAGGAGTCAATGATCACTATGGTGATTCGTACGCCTTCATCGGGATTTGTCCACGGTTGTCAGAGAATGGAGATGTCCAAACGCCATATGGACAGTAAGACAGCCAGACAGCATGTTGTGCAGAAACCCGTGTTCCCGCTGAGGGACCCGAAACCCTTTTGTGGCGGAATAACATACGCTATGACGTAGTACCTTCAAGGAGGTTATGTGGTATTTTGTAGCAGACTCGGCTACCAAATGTGAATCTACTACGCTCGTTGTCGGTGATTGCTTATTTGTAGGGAGAACCTAGCTGTTCATTTCGCAGTTAGCCCTTACACGGAAGGTCGTTCCTCAACCGGTAGGCTGGGGATGCGTTTGGTGACGTAGAGTTAACCCATCCGTTTACTCGGTTACCGGATATCTAAAAAACTGCTAATGTTTCAAGATTTGTCGTAGAGTAAAAATGTGATCAATGTATCCTCGGTCGGATCGGAATACTCTCTTCTTCATATACAAAAACAATTATTTGTGAACCCTGGGCTGCCATGGACAGTGAGTATTATTAGGATAACACGATTGGAGGTTTTGTTTTTGTTCGTTTCTCTGTTCATACCCCCCTAGTACTGTAGACGTCAAACTGAAAATTCTCCATGTTATTGGTTATTTGATACTGTCTGGCTAATAAGTGTTCGACTTTTAGCTGTTTTGTTTCCTTTCATGAACCTGATATTCCCTGAGTTTAGTGAACTGACGTAAAACAAGGCCGGTGCGTAACTTGGAGGCAATGAATACAAGATTGATGCTTCAGTAGGCTTCGGGTCCCCATTCTGAAAACGGGAATATTGGTTGATAAGCACCAACCACGAGGTACCCCGTCGATTTCTCGAACAGCCGGAAAGGGTTTTTATCCATCCTGATGTCAATCTATTTCCGCCATCTTTAAAAATATGAGAAAGATCTCGTCAAGGAGTCTTATTACGTCTTAATAATGCAAGCTCCTGTGTCACGTCGGCATCCGACGGAGGGCCGTCTGGTAGACGATATGTGAACTGTTTTAATCGATCAAGTCAAGGAAGGAGTAAAGTGAAGGAACATACACGGGTGACAGCATAGCTCGTATCTTCTCAAGGTCGGGATGATGGTTGGCTGTGTCGAAGACGAAACCAGGATACTGGATGGACTGAAGAAAGAACGGGCACTTCTCCGGTCGCGAACGAAAACCGTACTTTTGGATGTCCTCAAGGACAGCATGAATTTTATTTTGCAGTTCGTCCGGGATGTGTTCGACAACCAGGATGTCGTCCGGGTACGCCGTTGTCTCGGAAACATCAGTGAGAAGCGTATCTATCATCTGCTGGAAAATTGCAGAAGCGGTTATAATACCAACTGGCAATCTGGTGTATTTGAATAATCAACGGTGAGTGTTGACAGTGATCAATTCACGGGACTCAGATGCGACCTCGATTTGTGGACAGGCATTAAGAAGAGGGTTGTGTACAGGTTGTCTGGGAAAGGAAGTGGATAGCGATTCGATTCAGGAGCAACATTGAACTCGGTTAAGAAATCGGCACAGATGCGAATCAGGCCATTAGCCCCCTTGACTACGACAACTGGAGTGGCCCTGTTCCTCAAGCCGTTTGAGTTCTACGTTCATGATTGTCAAGGCTGCACACGATACCGGTCTTTTTGGACGAAAGATGGACTGACGTCCTAGAGAAAGATGCAGGGTTGCTTGGGTTTGAGAGCAGGTCTCCAGACCAATTTGGAACATCGGTGCGAACTGCTAGATGATTTCAGCCGTCGCGCCGTGTAGCACAGCAGAGGACCTAGTTGCAGACGACCTGAATCAGAAAACCGCTCACGTCAAGTTGTTCTAACCAACCGAACTCGAGTAACTTGAGATTCGAACCAGATACGAAACAGGAACAGTTAAAAATAGTCACGCTTGGGAACGAGACAGAATACTGCAATTGGTCAGTTAATTTCAGGAGGACGCCACGAGCGCTGGTGATGGATTGAGAAGTACATCGAATTAGGGGTTGACTAAGCGTCCTACAGATTTTCCAAGATGACTGTAATATCCGATGCACTGATGAAATGCAATCGAACTGAGAAGGTATTAGTGAGTTACTAAGGGGCGTTCCTATCCTCAAATCATAATGTCCAGACCTCACTCAACTGTCTGTCGCAGAAGTATGCAACTTCGCACTGGTCTACCGACTGTGAGGCCGCCTTCGTTCGAATAAAGTCGATGCTTAGCTCCAACCTGCTCCTAATCCACTATAACCTCAAGCTGCCGACCGTAGTGGCAGCCGAAACTTCTAACTACGGTATTGGTGCCGTTGTCCTCCACGTTTTCCCTGACGAATCTCAAAAGGCCATCAAGCACGCTTACGGAACATTTAGGGCTGCTGAGAAAAACTATGGTCCGGCCGAAAAAGTGGCCCTTTTGTTGATATCTGCAGTGAAGCAGTTTCGTCAGCTCATCTACAGTCGGCATTTCACTCTGCTTACCAACCACAAGCCACCGTTGGCCATCATCAGACCAAAGAAAGGTATAACGGTGCATTTCGCCAACCGACTGCAATGCCCGGCCATTTAACCGGTAATTACTTCAGGATTCAACACCTGGAGATGGAAGATTTTGGGAAGATCGATGCTCTTTCCAGACTCAATGATAACCATCGACCAGCCGAAGAAGATGTTGTGGCCACGGTGTCTACTGAATCAGATACCATCCGACAGTTATCACATACCGTCCGCGCCCTCCTGGTCACTGCGGCCGACATCAAACGGGGCATAGGAAAAGATATTCCTTTGCCAGCTTGTTCAGTACGTTCAACATCGTTGGTTTACCAAGACTTTGACAGATCTACGATGGCTGCAGCAACGCCGCAAGACGCTTTTTTAGATCAGAGTGATATAACGGTCACTATCACTGACCCAGAACCGAGAAGAAGGATAGGTGCGGCAACAGTGTTTATTGGAAAAACGAGGCGAGTTCCATTAGGCCCCAGAGGCTCTAAACTTATAGGTCTAACGGAGAACGAATCACTTTACCGAGGGGCATTAGAAATTGCACTCGTGAGAACAGTTTACATAACGTACAGGCGTTCGATGGCGCAGCTGCAATCTAATTGAGCTTAATGGACTGAGTGAGTTAAAACATATTAATTAACTCGAAGCCGGATCGATCAATCGATATGACGTGATTCACGTACCATCTCCCCTTTTTCGAGATGTGTCATACGTCTGACATCTTGGATTCACTTGTAGGGGTTTTACGGGCTTCCTTGTTCGTTTGGACCGTCTAGGCGGAAAAGAAATTGGTGTTGTCACGTCGATTTTTGACAGCGGCACGTCAGCCTTTTTCTCCAATTCCAGTAGGAGTCCAGTAGACTTTCCCAATGTAATGAAGTTGAGTCTGGTTTGATCGGAAGTAAGCCAGGGTTCCTCCGTAACTGGTTGATATGTCTCCTCCAGGTGTCTTCCCCGACAGTGACTTCATAGATCACCTTTCCATTACGTTTTGAGATCACTGCAGGGGTCCATTTATTTTTACCTCGGAAGTCTCGTGCAAGTACTGAGTTGCCAATATTGAAACGCCGAATGCATTGTGGATAACCTGTCCTGTGTACTTCGTTGGTAGATGTGAGTGGTGATAATCTGATATTGTCGAACCTTGTGCAAATTTTCCGTCCCAACATACATTCAGCTGGCGAGATTCCTCCTGGTGTATTGCGATAAAGTGTGATGCGACAGGCAGTTAAGAAATGCTGAATGACATCTACTGGAGTCTCCTCTCCCTCGATTTTAAGTAATGTCCTCTTGAAGGTATCCACGCAAACACTACTACTGAATGACTAAGGGTGATGAAGAAAACGCGATCCTCCTATATTCTCACAGCTAGTGTTACGACACTAATTAAATCCAATATGGAGCAGATGAGACAATAAACTAGTTTAGAAAGAAAAGCAAACTTGAGGTGAGAATGCATTTTGATGACAGAAAAGCGGATACTTTCGATTCGTTAAATAACCTACCATGAGTCGTACAGTTTGGACAAAGCAGCTAATTCAGACTCATTTACGTTCACAGTGGCGATCAACTTGTTATCAGGGTTTACAGAAGGCGAAAACTGTTTTATAAGACAACGGAGGTAGTAAGCAGCTGAATAGGCGCAGCTTACGAAAAACGGGGGAATTATAAACACATTCAAAACTCTAAGTCGCAACTGTTGACCAGGTAACTGACGTCATTTTCGCCGTCATCCTAAATTGAGAATGCCAGAATTGCGTAAATTTGTAGCGCCCCAGGCCTTCGAAATTCAATCATTGCATTTAAAAAATGTATAAGTGATACCATTCTCGAATTTTATACATCCTGACCGCATTTCAGCAATATAAAAATATTCTGCAAGGTACCAAGCACGCTATTCCAGTGTGAAAATGACCTCTTATGAGTCAATTGTTAATTGCATGAGAAGCTGGAGTGCAGACAAAGTAAACTAGAAACTTCTAGAAGCAGCACAAACGAACACCTTAACAGGTGTTCCAAAAGCTTAGAGTGCTAAACAGACTACCCAATATCCAAAACTGACTTACCGAATTCAGCTTTCGCACGCTCATCAAAAAATAAAAGGTCCTCCACGCGAGTAACAACGAAATCCCATGGATACACTGAACGAGTGCAACACATGATACTCGCAGCGATTGCATCGGTACAGTATACACGACCCGAGTGTTCTTTAGCCAACCGTTGAATAATAGGATCGTCCGTGGTGGATACAGTATGTGTTACGCGGTTGACACGCACCAGTGGCCGTTCATTTCGAGTGTTAACGCGATCATAAGATTTGTCATAATATTCCATTTCCCCACAATTAACTCTGAATGTAAAAGTTGAAAGTACAAAAAATCAGCAAGCTGGGCTGTTACAAATAAAAACCTGAGTGAAAAATAAGCGGAAAAAAAGAAGTCAATAACGCTGTAATAAAAAGTGGTCAGGAAAAACACCACTGTGAGAGAAATGCCGGCTAGAAACGTCTACTTTCAACTAACCGTTTGCTACACAACGACACGATCAACCATTAAATCATATACGCGTTTGCCACAAAGAAACGTACGACATTAATCGCAGCTCAACTAACCTCACATCAAGAAAAAGTGTTAATGGACGCAAACACATGGCTCGTATTCAAAACTACCACGTAATAAGTATACCGGGCGCTTTTTTAAAAATCACTCGAGTTAAACGACCTTTGAGATTATTGTTCAGAAGCATGCGCTTTGCACTTGGCGAGTGCGTTCAAATATGCCAACCAGTTACATTTTCACTGAGACTCCTCCACAAAGTAGACAGCCCCAGAGAGCATGACGATCAGCTGAGCTAAAGTAGCGTATATGTTCCAAAACACCGTAGCAGTTGGATGAGGAAAGTGTCGAAGCTTGAGTATCTGTTACAAAATGAGGATATGATCGATATATCCGCGACCACGCCATCATTACAAACAGTAACACATCAGTGGTTATCGCTAATGCTTAACTGCCACACAACTACGAAGGGAAAAAGCAAACCTCGTACAGAAAGAGAGAAGAAAAAAGAAAGGGACAGGAAGGGGAACCTAACTACTAAAAATGGACACGTCTATATCCAAACATTCAACATCAAGATGCTTACACCTTGCAAATAAACAACTGAGCTGTAAGTGAAAGTAAGGTGTCATCAACAACACAGTTTCCTTACGGCTTTCACAGCTCCGCTTCATTAAATGCACTCCGGCCAAACAACGACAACATTCACGCCATTGAGCTCGATTAGCCGTCATCACACTTAAACAACTTGGTCAAGGTCCCGAGTAACGCAAAACCTTTTTTCAAATGTTGACGATATCAGATTATCAAGACGTTACGGCGTTTGAGGGTGCAAGATATAATAAACATGTGACGGTAGCATAGTAGATTCGGAGGGTCAACTAAACCACTCCAGGAACTGCGTTGTTCAGCAATCTAACCCTCCTGATTTATTGTGGACAATCCCTATTCGCTCGTTGGCGATTTCACTGGTAGATGAATGCCTCAGGTCAGTTTCGTCTATAAGTTCTTGGGGCAATGGCTAGTTTCACTTCAATTACCTAGTTAGTCAGGCTTCTTAGTCGGTAATCGGACAGGCCTACGCTTACTAACGACGTTTCTTATTGTTCTGTTATATGAACTGTCTTAAGGAACGTTCCAATCGACATCTGGCACTTCTAGTAAATTTTCAGGTATCCAGTGCTTACTGCACTGGTGACCTGCCCCCCCGCGTACCATAATGACTGCTGTAAAAGGTACTTTCGAGATCCCCACCCAGCAGCAATCGGAGTCTACAAGGTTTGAAATGTTAAGCTGACTTTCTAAGCTGGTTTGGTATACATGGCTTACCAAAGACATGACTAGTTGCTCAACGGTAAGTTGTCGCAGCCACTGTAGATATCGCCCAATTAACTGACTCGGGTGTGTGTAACTCCGACCAAAGCGATTATATCGGAACTGGGTACTGGCCATAGAAGAGCACCTAAAGTTGAGAAAAGGGCGTTCTTGACAGTACCATAGCTGCAGTCAGTAAGACTAAAAGCAAATAATCAAAACAGTCAACGATCAGATATGATACTAACAGGGCCATCTAAGCTGAAGACGCAC
Source organism: Paragonimus heterotremus (assembly GCA_013368495.1). Classification (NCBI taxonomy): domain Eukaryota; kingdom Metazoa; phylum Platyhelminthes; class Trematoda; order Plagiorchiida; family Troglotrematidae; genus Paragonimus; species Paragonimus heterotremus. Next base: position 47,757 of record LUCH01003553.1, read on the forward strand.
GGTCTGCTGATAACAAGAAAAAAATGTAACTTCGGTTGCAATTCAAAATACTGTACGTACCCACAATGTTTATGCTTTAACGAAGCTCATGAACAAAAACACTGACTGACTGGAGCTGGGTCTGGATAGAATGACCTCGTGAATTGATACGCAAACTTGCGGAGAGTGTCCGTAAAGATCGCGGGGAATACTTGGCCGAGCATGCTGCATGTATGTGAACGGTATTTTTATCGGGGCACAGTCTACGGTTATTGGCTTTGGGTTACGGCTGCGATGGCTACACAAAAGTTAGCGAAACTGTACTCGGAAAAAATGGTTTACTGAGTTAAAGTCTGCAACAAAGACCTGGTAGATGAGCTTAGCACTCTGAAAAGCAGCATATTCAGCAGCTGATGCTGAAAACAAAAGTAGTATATGCAAGCCTTCACTGAAGATCCAAGCAGTCACAGAGCTCGATTTATTGAGACGTGAAGAAACTCCAGGTTCGGGCTTTCTCTCCACGTTGTTTAAATATGATGGTAAAAAACATTCCTTTGAATTGACAAAATTTCTCAGCTCCACATGAAAGACTGGAGAAAGGCTTATCAACAGCCACCCTTACTTTCAGTGACGGAACACCATACGGCAAATAAAGAGATGCTAGCTCTTCACTTTTAGCGAATTCAAAATATTTATGAGCCTCGTAATACGGTGAATTTTGAAGCAATGTGTGGTAGGTTTTTGGCCTGGTCGCGAGTGTATCGATCATATCCTCATTTTGTAACAGATACTCAAGCTTCGACACTTTCCTCATCCAACTGCTACGGTGTTTTGGAACATATACGCTACTTTAGCTCAGCTGATCGTCATGCTCTCTGGGGCTGTCTACTTTGTGGAGGAGTCTCAGTGAAAATGTAACTGGTTGGCATATTTGAACGCACTCGCCAAGTGCAAAGCGCATGCTTCTGAACAATAATCTCAAAGGTCAAAATAAACATGCAATTTACCCCTTTTTTCAGGTGACGTTTTGGAAGCAATACTGAGAAGCGCACACGGTCTCAGTGTGAAGTGTCTCTTAAGTCACAAGCTGACCTGCATTGTGCATGCGAGTGTTACTGGTTTAATTAATTCTTCCATGGACAGCATAACCATGTTTCACTGCTTGAAGTATGGAGAAGATCGGTAAAGGATGCCCTCTGTGCGTTAAAAGTGTCAATGGTCGTTAGGAAGTTGCATGTAGTCTGATGTTATGTGTGCACGTTGAGCGTTTGCAGGCTTGTGCCAGACATGGGGCAGTAAAAACATTCCATTACCGAAAGACGTATCGGCTCCACCTTGATAAACGTATCCGAGGCCGAACAAGTGAGAGGTATATACGAATGCTCTCCGGATTCGACCACAGCTGTCTCCATCGGTCTTTTTTTAAAGTACATTAGTTTTGTGAGTAACGCATCAGTCCGTCAGCGTGTTTAGGAAATTTCACAGTTCTTAATTGACAAGCAAAAGAAGAATGCACTCCACTTTCTTTTGGTTACGTACTACGTGTGCTGACGGAGTGTCCGCCACACTGCGGATCGTTGGGGTTGATTAATAACAGTCAGGGGAAACCACATGGAGGTCGGATGATGACAGTCGTAGCAGGAAAGCTGATCAAAGTCGAGGTATGCCATTTGGAGGCTGCACGACCAACCATATCGTTGACTGGAAGTGTCCTCTAACTGACAGTTGATAACAAGTCTGTATTAGCAAGATTGCTGGTCTTTCTTTGTGAAATTACATTGTTTTGCTTGTATATTCGTTTAGTTTATAGAGTCCTGTTTATGTCATCTGTAAATAACCGTTAAGACAATCAAAACCCCACTCATGGACAAGGCTTAAAATGTACATGTACGTGAGAAGGAAACGAAGTCATCTGTCCATAAATCCGCGGTGCCATCAACGATGTTGTGGGAAAACGAAAACTAGACACTAAGTAAACAAAACAGCCGATATCTGGGTCGCTTTTATCCAGTGTCTAAGACACATCCTGCACACCCTGTAGTCGGACGTAAGCATGGATAACGAAGTTATTTGCCCAGCAAACGTGGACGGAAGTGAACCTATGATGAGGATCAATCAGCTTTGTTAGCTAAGAATGAGGGACGAATCCAGATGTGGACGTCGTGCGGGCAGCTAAAAGCGGGTAAGCCACACCATACTTGACAAAAGCAGCAAAAACATTAAGGTAGTCAGTCTCTTGCGCCAAAATATTGATCTTACATTATGACAAGACGGAGCCCTGAACCAGATGGACATCCGAAAGTCCAACGAACGACAATTGCACGGCCGTAGTCAAGCGGGCGCTGATGCTTAACTGTCATACAACCATCAATAAAGAAGTCTTAGATAAAAAACAACGGGAAGTGATAGGAGTAACCTACTAAAAAACGATGTGTATACTCAGACATACAACATAAGACATCTTGCAACCAAAAAGCCGAGCCATACGTGGAAGTAAGACACCATCACCGTGACCACTTCCGTAAGGCTTTTACTTTCGCAAGTCATTAAGTGCATGTACGTCACACACCATTCGGCCGAACAACGACAACATTCACGCCACTGAGCCCGGTTAAGCAGGTTAGCATCTCACCTGAAGCATCCAGCCACCGGCTCTGCGAGTCGCGAGGGCCCCAACCCGAGAAACGAACCCAGCCTATGGTGACTAGTCCCTCGGTGAATGAATTCACTTCGTTACGCTAGGTCATCACCTGCCCACTTCGCACCTCACGCCAGTAAGCCGATACACCTGTAAAAAGCGCTCGACATGGCACACGACTAGCAGACGTCCTTAATAAATGACCCATCCATCTACGTTTGTGCATACTTAGAGGCTGAACAAAGGGATTCGATTGGTATTCACTAGCAAATATCCGTTCAATAACCTCTGTTGTGAATTCCCTGGTACCATCCGATGCGAACGACCCGTCGCATAAATTGATGGTCATGCATCTGAAGACGGTTCATTTGTCCTACCCTGCGCTGCCAGGTTTTGACGTTGTTAGTAAAGCCCCCACAGTCGACTTGTATGGTTAACCCTTAAACCCAGATGCTCTCTAGACTATCAAACAATGTCCCAGCAGAGCGCAAAATAGCGTCTGACATTGCTTACATTAATTGAAAACTATCAAACACCTTATCGTTAACACACTCAGGATCGACTATTCTTCTACTAGGTAGGGGGCTCATGTCGGTATTTTGTGAATGACGTAGACAGCCCCCACCCCCATTATGACACTTATGACAAAAGTGAATAAAAACGGATAAAAACGGGCGGTCTTGACGAACGCCGTTCCTAGTCTTAAAACTGCAGGACGGCACACCGCGGACCATAACCTGAGCGGCAATATGGCAATGAAGTACCGATTGTGTTAGGGTGCCTATTCTGTTACCGTCCCCAACCGTAACCGTCGTGAGGAAGGAAAAAACGACTGGCTCAGTGCTAGTCAGCGGAACTGTTCAGATCGGTCAAGACTTTTTATATTGCTATGCTCATTGGCGATCCTACCTCTTTTTTCCCGGTAACTGTTCTCTTTGATGTCTTGGGAATGTTTGGTCATTACGCGCCCAATAAATACTTTGTAATTGTCACCTTTGACGCACACGTGTTGGGGCGGAACAAAGCGGTTTCCTTCGTACGCGACTTTTGGCTTGTCTTGGGAACCAAATCGCGGGACATTTGCGGCATTTTCGGGACCGAGATTTCCGTGTTAATTAGTACCGGGGCGAGAATCCGATTTGTATCAAGCGCACCACTATATCAAGAAGGAACCAGCGTATCGTTAAGGAGGGTTTACAACAAATTGTATATTCACATATCTGCTCGGCATACCCCTGCGTTTAAGCAACTGTAATGATGTAGAGTGGATGACCAACGTGGCCTGAACTTGAAGGTAACCCAAACTAATCGCAGGTTTACGTTGCACTCAATCGTAATTACATCTTCTAAAATAAAAGAACTAGTATATGACTTACACCCACAAATGTGCGTTCATTTGGGAATGGGATTCTAAAAACAAGCCTGTCATTCCGTCGTCTTTAAGTGCATACACGCTAATCAGTACGTCTCTAATGGGTACATTCTAGAATGCAGCCCCTAGAATAATGTAACCGTCAACTATCAGATAAATTACTAATAAGCGAACGCTTAAGAAATGCTGTTTAAGCTTACAAGTTCGAACGACGTAAGACAGTCATTATGACCAGAATGAAGTGTATGAATAGTCATATCAGAAAGAATAATATTAATCGACTAATGTTGGTGAGTAACTGTAAGAGCGAGGGCCAAGGTCAACTTTCGCCCATAACAAATCACATGAGTGTCACAACTGATACAACACTGATATATATTCAATACTCCTACCCACCGTGGAAAAGTTAACGTTGACTATTTTAGGAGCAGACAGAACACTGAAATTGTCACCTGCACGCCATCTGAAAAATTACACTATCAAGTCAAATCACGTAATGCTTCTTTACCCTATCATCATATACTGCCGTCATTTTTTAACAGTAAGCAACTGGTAGTAAAGGAAACGTTTGTTGTGGAAATTAAGATCATACGATAAAATGCTTTCGAAAGAGAACTCACAAATCACTGGGTTCTTTGATATTGGGGAGTGCCAGTTTGGATAATCTGGCAAAATCCAGTTCCTCCTGAAGAGTCCAGCTATCCTTAATCTGTACTGAAGCATCCCTCACCGTTCGATGAGGTTGACGTCTATCTTGGTAAGCTCCCCATCCAACGCCAGGTTGACTGCGCCAACCGGCACCACTTTGTGGACCGGTTCGTCGTTGATTAGGACCACTCATGTTGTTCCATTGATGCCAGCGTCGGTTCTGGTGTTGCATACGGTCGCGCTCTGACATATTCCGCAGCTTTCGATTTTGATAGACACCCGCGGATTGCGACATGTATCCACCACGAGAGCCCATGTTAACATAACCTCCACCAACACCAATACGCCGACCGCGCTTAGAACAGGAAATGAAGGGGGAAATAGAACTTAAACAACTCAGTAACACAAGAAAGGGAAAAACCTACAATTGTGACCACCAGTCCCAACAACTGTGGATTCACTTGCAAAGTTCGATGTGCAGTTTATTCGACCAATGCGGCTGCAAAATCATCTGTCGTAATAGCCAAAAATTCAGTTAAATGTAAAACAACCTGCAACATAATGTGAACATTATCCTAGAGTGAAGTGCAAAAGATGCTATAACTCCCGCTAAGATAAGCTGCTCAGTTTTATTACGCATCTGCTGCATCTGCGTGCAATGATGGTGCTCACTTGACGAGTCAGAAACCCCGTATTCACTAAATTGTGTAAAATACTATCCGGAAATGTAAGTAATCGTCAACAGAAGTACAAAAAAGTCACTAGGGACAAGTCAGTTGATGCACTAGGTCTACCACTTGCTCCAAATAAGAGTTTCCTGTCACACATAAACTGAATACAACAAACTGTTGCATTCAGTGTATCATTGTGAAAAGTGGTACGGGAACATATAATGCAAACAGGTTGGAACTCGCCACAATACGGTTAACATAAGGCACTACCGAATAGTTTTGAGGCATTGAATGAGTTACCACCTGATACGTAGATGCCAAAAGTAATTAACGAAGCAATAGCCTTAGTCCAACCGATCAACAGGTGCAACTACGAAGGGCAAACGGATTGCATGCTATCGGCTAAAATTATTAGACATCCGGAAAATTAGAATTTAATAATACATCACAAAAAGAATTTGTGTGAATTCAAATTTTCAACATCAAGGTGAGACGTCTTGCAAATAAACAGCCGAGAGTGAGACGTTATAAAAGGTTATCACTGACTCGCGTCGTAAACAACATTCGCTCCACAAATAAGTCAGCCGAACGACAGCATCCACAAACCCGAGTTCGATTGGTTGCCGTCTCTCTCAAAGTCCTCAACCACCGACTCTGTAAGTTATGAGGGTCCCAACCCGGGAGACGACCCCGACTCGCCGTGAGTAATCCTTTAGCGAATTAGTTCATTTCTCCACGCCAGTTGACCGATGCACTGGCAAAGTGCTTGATGTGACAGACGACTAGTTGCTATTCTTAGCACATGGCCTAACCGTCTAAGTGCGTGCATAACTAAAGATGGAGCAGAAGACCTGGATTGACAATCACTGCGGAAGATCCGCCTGCCAGTCTCACACATAGCTAGCGATCGAACGCATATACGAATGTTTAGGTATTTGAAGACAATTCACATCTTCTACTCTGAATGCAGCCGTGAAATACATGCCTCCTACGACAGCCATATATGCGCGAACCTTAAATATTAGAGAGATTCACAGCTGTAGATGCAGATGTTCCAAATTAGTGAAAACTGCCCTAAACCGTACCTCCATTGCTTCTGCTGCAAATTCAACAGTATGCAAATCGGTCAATCACCCCAATAACTTCATCATCTCACAGAGAATGTACGTAAGAGCAGCCGTCATACAGAAGCGCTCAGCATTTTGAGGATATAAAGCGCGTTCTAAGGCGTTTGGCAAAGCAAGAAATGGTGTTCTTTGATTCGTTTGAACAAACGCCTAGTCGTCCGACTTATATATTCCGCTGTACAACAGTAGAAAGAATACACAAGCATGGGTTGATCAAGGACAGGCACTTTGTCTTACAGACTCAAAGTAACTAGTGGCAAAGTAGTGAACTAACTCCGTAATGTTGCTTCCGGGAAGGTGCGTGTGAGGGTCTGATACAGTCGACGGTTCAGTCTTTCGGCCGCGATATCACTCTTAGACGGTAGATGAATGAATATGGCTTTCTTTTCCACCGTGGCAACCGGATCACGTGACTTGACAGCGATAGTGTTCCAGGTTATAAAACGGTCGGGATAGTCATTTTTTCCTGGCACATAAGCGATCGTTTTCAATTCTTGTTCTAATGTTTCTGCGGGACAGATTTTTATAGCTCAGTTGGTAGGACGTCGAACAGGGTTGCGTTTCTGTTTGAGCGGTATAAAACCATTAAAGTGCATGTACTGCCCAGTCCACGTCGCCTTGCGACGAATCGAACGTTGCAAAGTTCCATTTGGTTTTTTCAAGCTTATATCTAGAAAATGGAATGTGTTATCCTACCCCGTTTCAAGAGTCAACGTGATAGAATTATGTGCTTGATTGAATGTTTGTACATCAGTTAGATTTTGATCCGAATTTAATAGAGCAGAAATGTCGTCTATGTATCGCCCACAGAACCACATATTTCCCATAGTACGGTTTAGCTGTTGACATTCCAGTTTGCCCATGACAATATTTGTTAGTAATGGACCTAGGGGGACTTCATTGCAACCCCGTCGATTTGGCGATACAACTCGTCGGTGAACTTGAAATGCGCATTAAATGTACACAACAACAGAAGCGCTTTAAGCATTGCTGTTGCTGTACTCATTTGGAGACTTGATTACTCGACGTATTCAAAAATGAAATTGATGGTCTCTAATAGCGGGACATTCGTGAATAGTGGGAACAGGTCTAAGGAACACATGTGCTTAGTGTGAATGTTAATATTTTCGATCTTGGCAACAGAATCGAAACTACAACCAGACTATGGGGAAGAAATTTCTGACGAACTGGTTCAAGCTGTTGTGCTGTCATCATCATCCATCATCACAACAGACAACAATACATCAGTGGTTATTACTGATGCCTATCTGCCACACAACCACGAAGGGGAAAATCAAACTCCGTACAGAAAGAGAGAAGAAAAAAGAAGGGGACATGAAGGAGAACCTAACGACTAAAAACGGACACGTCTATATTCAAACATACAACATCAAGATGCCTACAATTTGCAAACAAACAACCGAGCTGTAAGTGAAACTAAGGCTTCCTTACGGCTTTTACAGCCCCGCGTCACTAAATGCACTCCCTATACAGACAACTCGACCAAACAACGACAACATTCACGCCACTGAACACGATTAGCCGCCACCACACTTAACGTCTCAAGCCACTGACTCGGTGAGTCGCGAGAGCCCCAGCCCGGGAGACGAACCCGATCCACAATGACCAACCTTTTTGTGAACGATTTCATTTGTCTACACCAGTCGGCCGCAATGTCAGCAAAGAGTGCTTGCTGTAGCAAACGACTAGCTGACAGTCATGATGGGTTGAATTGCACATATCAAGGATAGGTCTCAATAGTTGGTTTGGCTTATGCACCTTTGGTAGACGGTATAAACGAGGGATGGTTGAGCCGGTCGGTTTGACTCGGTCAAACTCAGCTGTTGTAATTCACCCTTGCTGCAAAAGTCGTTTCAGTCTATCGATTATACTTCTGGGTTGACAGGAAACTGTGACTGATGTTTTTCGTTACCTATTAGTTTTGACCATCTTTTGAGAGTCTGTTTGGTGGCGATTGCCTACATGTAGTCGTCGTAGTTTTTGTGTGCTGATTCTGTCAATTCGTTCGAAACATGCTGCTGTTGGTTCGCACTCCTTAACAGTTCAGTCTCATGTAAGTTGGCTGTATCGATCCGGTTCAGTAAATGGCGTTTAAGAAACGTCGCATCCGGACGAATACGGCTCCTACGAAGGATTGGCCAAGCATGTTTGGGATATTCATTTCGATCACTGCAACCATAAAGAAACTCGACCAGTTCGCTCTTCTATGCAAACCTGGTTTTGAAGCTTAAATAACGGTTTAGCCCCCTAAACACCAGAGGGTCCTAGCTTTCTCGTAATCTCGCGAAAATTCCCGGTGAATCATAGAAAATAACGGCAATGAACAATCGTTCTCGAAAATTCTTCATCAGAACATTGCAATTATGTTCCACGAAATCAAATAAATGGCAAGAAAACCTCCAATGGTCCGTATAATAGGGCACAAAATTAACCGGTGGTCTTAGCAACGAGAAACATCAATCACAGTTTCCCGTCAACCCAGAAGGGTATGTTCACAGTTTGTCGCAAGTTACGCTTGACACTACCCTACTTGAAATATTGTCGCTAGGGCCGAAGTTTTGTTGTTCATGCCGTTGTGATGACCAATCAGAGATTAAGGTTCAGTTTGAAAATGTCTAACCAGACCAACCAGTTCACACCACTGGTCAACTTCGACTCCTGTGACCTAATTGTGAGCGGATCCCTAAACCACTCATCACAAACACCAGTGAATCGTGGTTTGAGTGACTAAACTCGTCTGTTTATAATTTTGTGCTCTGTTGTACGAACCATTGGTAGTTCTCTTGCTATTTATTGAGTTTTGTAGAGCTTATATAACTGCAGTGATCTGATAAAGACGTATCGGAAACAAGTGTTCGTCACTGTTGTCTGCTATGACTCAATGGGAATTTTCGCAAGAAAGCACGTGATATTGTCTAAGTGTGTGCTATCAAAAAGACTGCCAAACAACAACATTATGTCGCCAGCATAGGCAGGAACAGTCTTCCACCAGGTACGGAGTTCATGCTGGAACTCCGTGAATGTCACAAGCAGTCCCCATTAGGTTCATGACGAAAACGAGCAAGGACAATGGAAGTGGACAACCTTGACATACAGAACCTATTGCGTCGAAATTGATACACAGTATGTAGCACATTGTAGGCACTTGTCTGAGTTGCACCAAAGAAGTGAAGCACCGACTGTATGTTCACATAATCCTCGGCACACACGTCCAAGTAACTCCAAAAGTGTAGATCAACTCACAGTCAATCGCATCTCTACAGGTGAGATAAACGATAATCATTAGCCGGCAGTAAGTACGCCGTCGCTCCAGAATTTCGTAGTGGAAACCTGATAAAAATATACGCATCTAGGATGAATCTCCGTCTGTTTCTCCTTAATGGACGACAGAACGGTAGTTATGATGGGTCAAACTTATAACTTCTGCAGGAGCCTTCTGCTATCCACTTGAATATGGGAACCGTTATCGAATCACTCCAGCACAGGGAGAACGTTCTCAGTTGTTGACACTGGTTCAAACTGAGTCCAAACTTCTACCTTCATGTATACACCAACCTCCATCTGCTTCTTAACCCCTACTGTTTCCATATATTTGGGAGTTTCTTTCCTAGGAAAAAGTCGTCTTCCCTCCTGCAATTGTGTTCTGGGACCTAGCTTCACACAAGAATATAAGGTGTCTGCACAGGATTTCAATCGACGCTACTAACGCCCGCCCAAGTACGAAATACCCTGCAGAAGAGAACGTTGTGGTCAGTGTGCGGTAAAGATCAAACGAGGTTCTTCAGTCTTCTCAGTGGCAACCACAACACATCCGTTCTTGTGGCCTAGGTCGGCAAAAGTAACTGATGAGGCGAGGTAGTCGGAAATCTTCCACCACTTGACCTACGTAACCCAACCCAGGATATCAAGCAGAAGGTGAACGGGTTGGCGTATATGTACGATTACGATTTAAAAACGCAACCTTGAAAACAGGATGCATGTACAGGATATGGTTGACTAGTGTTTCGATTTTATCAAAGGCAATATCGAGAGAAACGCTTCCCGCTGAATACAGCACCCTGTCGTATTATCTTACTTGTATCGTGTTAAAAGAGTGGATTTTGTTTGTTCTTCTCTGATTTCATCAGTCACTTGTAACATCCATCAGCCACTGCATGAATGAAGTGATCAAAGATGTCATTCAAGATAAAAATGATAAAGTCTATACTGCTATAGGCCGAGTGCCGAAGCATGAATGAAAAAACATTCCTGATCCACATCAAACATGGGAAAAGAACCCAGATATGAGCTTTAGCCTCAAACCCGTGGGGCAACCAGGGATTAAGTGGGCAACTATGGTTACCCAGCAGCATGTCACAAGCTAGTTGCGGGAAAAGCCTAGCAGATTCCATGTATGGGTTTGGTTAAAGACACGTGTACTGCATGTTTGTGTACTGGCTTACATCGCGAGAACGGAAGTGTCTGTGTGACTAAGCATAGGTGAGTACTCTTAATATACCATTATCTACGGGCCTACACCCGGACGACCTAACACTATTAGTTGCATCTACCTATAAAGGACGCAAAACATTGTTCTCTTTCCTAGTAACGGAGTCACACGAGTGTAATAGACTATTTATTAATACACATAATTAACTGATTGTTTTATTGCATTTTCTCGTTTTCTCTTCTCACCTCACACGCCACTATTGTTAGACGAAGAAAGCCGAACTCATGAGCACCATGTCTTCACTATTCAATCTCGATTGGTCGCTCGTTTATTGTTTACATAACAACCTGTCCATCCACCAATTTGAAATGAAGCACTTCCCGCGACCAGAACGTTTCGATGCTGACCCCATCTGTAAAAGATCGTCGAAACAGCGGACTCATTGGTACCGCACATTCACAAACTGCCTAGCCGCCGTGGAAATCCTTGAACCCAATAAACTTGACACTCATCAACTAAGCTTCCCCGGTCTGTTTATGGATTATACGCCTTTCGAAGACACCTTGAAGACACTTGAGAAGACATGCATTAAACCCTCAAACAGGATTTTTGTTCGTCACCTGGCAACATGCAAACAAAAAAATGAACAGCATTTTGATTAGTTCCTTCAAAAGCTGAAGTCAATGAACGAAGACTACAACTTCAGATCTATCATTGCCAAGAATCGAAACGACGTTATCCGGGACGCGTTCAACAGCGGAATGCAGTCTAACAGTACGCGTCAAAGGTTCTTGAAGAGTAAATCACTCTCGAAATGGCCCATCAACAGTCCCATTCGTTCCAGTGAGCCCATTTCTCTTTCCCTTTTCTAATTCAGTCTCAAATTCCGAAGCACTCTCCGAGTCTCTGTCTCTTTCTCAAGCACATGGTGTGGTGGACTGTCAGGCAGGAAGTGCTAGCATTCCAGCTCTCGGCGGAATACCTCAACATAGGGGATGTACGTCCAAAAACCCACAGCGAGCGGATGGAGGACGGCGTGCGCGACCAGATGAGTCATCGCTCGACCGGATCGGACTAACGGGCGAGACGTGGCAGCCAAAATGGGATGGATGACTAAATTGAAGGCCTGATTATTCCGACACTCGCAGGAATATCTCGACACGGCCGTGGAGGACGGTCAAAGCCCACAGTGGATAGACGGAAGACAACACGAGCGACCGGACAAGCCATCGCTCAACGAAATCGGATCTACGGACGAGGAATAGCAGACGGAAAACCCCCGAATAGAAGGCGCCAATCACACACCTAAACCGAGTAGAAGTGCACACGGCGTGTGAGCGGAAACCGGGGGTGTTGTCGACTGGAATTGTGATTCAAAATCGCAAGCGCGCGTGTGGCATGGTAACTAGCGAGTTGGACAATAAAGATTGTGCTTTGTTGGACGCTTTTTCGCTACACTAGAAAAAAAGTGTCGGCGGCTACCACTAACAAATATTCTTTTTGTGGTCATGATTGACATCCACGTTACAAATGCCCTTCTAGATACGCGGTATGCAAGGGATGTGGAAAGAAGTCATTACCAAAAGGTATATCGATCGGCGATACCAACCAGGTATACTATGTCAGTTGTTAAACTACTACTTTCCTCTATGATTGTCGCAGCGGCTCCATCCTACCTCTCGAACGTTGTTGCTGAAATATCGGTAAACGGATTATCTTTGCAAGGTATGATGGATACCGACAGTTCTGACAGTTACATTTCAAGCTGTGTCGTCTGGAGATACCGGTAGAGAATCGAAAAGCCGTGTAATGCAATAACCATGGCTTCAACTAGACTAATTAGCCGTACACAGGTTCATTGTTATGTTAGTATACATCACAAGAATTGCTATTATGACCGAATCAAGCCCTCCGCATCGCCTAACCTATGCGTCGACGTACTACTTGACCATAACTCTCAAACTTCACGAAAAAGTTGAAATTCCTTCTAACGGTGAGAAACCATCATTCTCTTTATGCAGTTTGTTTGAAGCCCACATCGAACCTCCAACTGTTTGGAAATTTAGTACTCAACAGCAAACCAACACCCATAAAATCGCGATGTCACCTGGCAGGCGAAGAGTTCATTCGATTGAAAATCGATACATTTGAGACCATATTACTGAACAATCGCTTTCTACTTGGCATGCTCAGGTATTGATAGTTGCAAACGAACAGCACCGAGAGGGAACGGTGACAGATTGCAGTCAGACTATTAATCGATACACTCAACTTGACGCCTACATTTTGCCAAAGATTGGCAAAACAGTTGAGAATATCTCTGTAATCTATTTTGAGCGCCCTGGATTGACAAAGCGCTTATCATCAAATACCTACTAAAGAAGAGAAAAACTGTATACTGTCATCGAGACCTGTGAAAATCTCTATCAGTTTTGCCACATACTCTTTGGAATGGCTAACAGTGTTGCGTGTTTTCAAAGAGTAGTAGACAGACTTATCAAAGATGAAGGATTACAAGCCACACTTACTTACGCGGATAATATAACCGTGTGCAGTGTGAATGTCACAGATCATAACAAAAAAAACTGACAGGACCTTTCGAAGTTGCTGAAAACTGTGGCTTGAAATTCAATGAAAAGAAAAGCGCTACCGGTGCTCAAGAAATAAGGCCACTGAAGTGAGAAGTTTCGCAGAGCAAGCCATATCCAAAAAGACTACAACAGCTCCGTGATTTAGCGTTACCAAGAGGCATCAAAACACAACAACGCGTTGTGGGTTCATTCGCTTACTATCCTACGTTGATCCCTCACTCTGACAAAATTAATCCGCTGGTCGAAAATCGTACTCTCCCTCTGCCACACGATGTCAACGCATCAGTTGAGCCGCTCAAAAACGCCCTGGAGAAGGTGGTGGTTACCACTGTTGACCACCAGCCATTCCTAGTTGTAGAGACTGATGCGTCGGAGACTGCTATCGCTGTTACTCTAACGCAGAATAACACAAGTGGCGTTTCTCTAGGAAGTTGCAACCGAGAGAACGACGTCAACTTCCGTCGCGAAAAAAGTTCAAGCCAGAAGCGAAATCATCACGAAGTAGAGGTATTGATTCCTAGGAACTCACTTCTGATTGATTACTGCTCAGGAATCTGTCGCTTTTATGAACGACGTTCAGCGCCATGGAAAGAGTGAGTGACACAAGTCAACAATAGCGTTTGGAGCGTCCGTGCTACAGTTATCGCCACGTGCCGCCCCGAACAGAAAACCAAGCCGCCGGTGCACCATCTCGCAAGCAGTATGTAGCATCGATTTAACGTGTCTCTAAAGGAGTCACATGACTGTCATCCAGCTGTTGTTCGAATGTTGCATTTCACACGTTCCAGCATACTACTCTGTTTAGATCAGAAGATAAAATTTGTCAATTCGCGTTGGTCGACATGTACGCAGTTGAGGCCGAAATTCTACATCCCATCAAGCAACTGATTAATCATCACCGTCACAACAGACAACAATACATCAGTGGTTATTACTGATGCCTATCTGCCACACAACCACGAAGGGGAAAATCAAACTCCGTACAGAAAGAGAGAA
>LUCH01003554.1:0-48596 GCA_013368495.1 Paragonimus heterotremus
AGCTTAGTGAGTTATACTCGCATTTACCTAACCTGTTGAGTAACTCATCCTGATCACTGCAGCCTGAGAACAAGCAGTATGTGCAGTCATGCTTGTTTTCAACACGTGATGACCACTAAAAAGCCGCGTTCAGAAACGAAGCAGCTTAGGAAAGTTGGAAGGGCTGATTGAGCTCTACAGGCCTATCGATAATCATTCAACAACTTCCTGTCATTTTCCAGCTTCATCGAGCCATCCATCAGCTGCTGCGTGACGTTATGAGGTCGCGTGTAACAATTCCCAGTTGTGTGGCTTCGTCGTCGAGTTGCAAAATACCACTTCAAGTCAGTGTGTTCCGTTTCTGCCGCCTTTGTGATCATAAAGTGATTCTCGAGAAAGACAAACTGACGAGTTATTGATAGTGATGTTAACCATTTCTGCAGGTACGTTGCACAAACTGGGTCACTTCGTGTTCCGAGTGTTTTGAATGTGCTTGAAACCGATCAAAGACAAATAATAATTGAGTTTTGAAAAGTCAGAACATTTCAAGTTGAATGCCATCCGCACTCGACCACAGCCCTCTGAGTCAACTATGCCTGTCGCCTAGCCCACTTCGAAAGGAAGTACTAGACTCGAGTTTACTTTTAGCATAGCTCATCCAAAGTGCATACCCTCATCCCAGCTGGAAGTTGCATTACAACCATCGTGATCGTGAGAACAGAGTGTTCACCAAATCGCTTCTTCATTGAATTGACTTGTAGGGAACAGGTGTGGGTATGCAGTAGATCCTCGTTCAACAACGATATAAAACGTCTTTCCTGAAGAGCAACCGAGACGTAGTTTCAACAGGCATCAAACTGTTGAACGTAGTGGGGTTTGGAAGCAAACTGTATATTTCCATCAACGTTTGGAACTAAAAGTATTTAGTTCTAGCCTATTCTGGGACTAACGGCAGCAACAAAGAGGAATAAGCAAAGAAGCGCGAGATGGACTACAACCCACTCGGCGGAACTCAAAAGAGCGTCAGACGAAAAGTGCGTGGAACCTTTGAGTGCGTTAAATCACGCTCGAAAAGGCCCGGGTAAAACGGCCTTGAAGAATAAAATGACAGATGAGTCGTCAAAAAGTGACAGGCATTCGCTGCATGAAATTAGCTGCAAGAATGAAGTAAGTAGCACTGAGTTCATATCAGGTCTTCTATAGCAGTCGTAAACAGAATCATGTGTACAGAACACATAAGCGGGAAAACATGGTTGCAGCCGGAATCCTCAGAAAAGTCGCACAATCGCTGGTCACTACAGACTAAGAAATGTGCACAATAATGACTGAATTTCAGACCTCACTTCTACCTAATTATGAAGTTCCTGATTGCAGAATGATCGGTTAGATCGAACAGAGCGTCTCTTTTTCTCGCCTTCCGAAATGATTGGGTAGCCTGACCACCGTTCATACAGGGTTGTGGCCGGTTGTTTGGATATGACTGATCGGTCGTGCCAGCTATGAAATTTTCAGTCGCGTGGCCCCTAACCTAGTCTCCAAAACATGAGGGTCAGGGTACGAATTCCTGTTGGGATGAGGGTATGGGCTACTGATCAGATCTAACAAGGGTAAAACCTGAGTCTAGCACTCCCTTTCGGAGTGAGCTGGCGGAAGGTCTATGTGAATGATTAACTGAATTTTTGTCCAATAGAGCTTATATAACCTGTATAGTCAAGTGAAGTAACAAAGCTGCTCTGAGAGAAAATGTAGTTGGGACAGACAGAGGTGAGGCTAGAACTTTTCTCCACTATTGTAAACTTACTATAGCTTATGATCGTGAGGAGTTGTGTCACTTGACGAGTTCAGGCTTTTAATTTGAGGTAAGCTACCTCCTAGAAAAATTTAAAAGACAGCATCGAGAGAAAATATTACCTAAAAATACACGTTTACGGATGAATAGGAAAGCGTATTCCTGTCAGTTTGATACGCAGAAGGCAAAATAGCGAAACTAGTCATGATCTTGAAGCTGGATTTGATAAGGGAAAGGTTGGTGGGATTTTTAAACTGCAGTTCACCGCGAAGCTCTTTGGTTCGTACTCCCAAAGTCTCCCCAGCCTTATGCTAACGCGACTCAGAAGTCGTAATGAGAAAACGGCGAGTCTGCAAACAAACTTGACTTACTGATTTACACACCGTTCACAAGCAGACTTCAAGTCAACAAGTAAAGGAGCTAGCGAGTTGGACGTGAAAGAACCTTAAGCACATGGCAGCCACCAGAAAGAACAAATGTCAACGGAACTCCAGTCGACATTCAGAATTCGAACAAGCCTCAGATTGGTTGGCCGCCGCTCTCAATGACAATAGCTAAAAAATTGTCATTTTGGTGAATATAACCCACAGTGGTGAAGATGATGCGGATTCATTATATAGCCACGTGTAACGTTGTGATACCCAAGCCAACACACAAACTTTGATATTAATGGTTTGTTATGAATTTACATTCACCACAAGGTAATGCGAACAGGTAGGGTGGTATTAACAAGGCAACTCTCACGTCACAGGGAGTCTGGGATTTTAGAGAAGTCGAAGGTAATCCCAGTACAAGTTTTAGCATGTAATCAGCACTAACGGAACGCTTCGTATAAGCTTTCTGAAGAGAATGAACTTCGCCCCTTCAAACTTCATCAACGGACCTCGCTAAAAAATACTAAATGTGACTAAGGGAATACTCACAGTAATAGGTGTGCATTTATGACACTGGTTCAATGGACTGGATAGTTATTTGCACTCAGTGATGCAACAGTCTGAAAAGTTAACCCGAGTAGACTCGCATGTGTCCTCTGAAGTAATTCATGCTTTTGATGGTATATTGTTGGTGTGATGTGTGTTTCACTAAAAACTCATAATCGGACCACATATAATTGTTTATCAAGCTAATAGAAACTTATTTCTAAGCATCTCAACATGCTCTTGTCTCACCGTGGAGGCACTCGGTCAAGGTTCGTGAAAGGTGCCTTTAAATGATTGGTCCATAAAAATCGCTACCCCATCAGGCGGTACATACCGTACAAATCCGAGTAATATGAAATTAGGATATGAGTAACCACTTCCAAATCGGAAACAGCTGGCAGTAATGTTGTTGCATATGTGTGACTAACTCTTACGTTTTGGGTGGGTAAGGGGGGTGTTTCCTTTATTCTAGACTGAAACCATCAGCTACAAGAAGAGACATCACAGTAAGTTTGAATGAAGAGGGGCAGAAAGATATGCTATATATTTGTCATGTGCGTGGACTATATTCACAAGACATGAAGTACAACTAAGCCCTTCATTCCGGGTGTCGAACAGACCGACTTTTTGCTCGATGAGGAAAAAAGAGGAAAGAAAAAAGTGACTATTGTCCCACAATCTTGTCCACTGCGATAGTGGTTACAATCAAGTTATATGGCGATGGCTTCGGAGAATTGTGGCATGTTACACAAGTGTCTTGAGAAAAGATTTTAGTTCCTTGTAGTATATTTTATCACAAACACAATAATGCCTCTAATTCATAAAAGTGACATACCACAGGTAGGTCAAATCAATTCAGTTCAATATTACGTTGTGTGTCCTTCGAGAGGAGATTTTCCAGCGTTTACAAACTAGCAACTTCAGCAAATAGGAGACACCTGAGTAGGCTAGCTGAGACCACACAACTAATATTAACCCTCAATAATCTCAGTGGAATACATAACAAATTGCCACGATCATTATCAACTGAAAAGAATTACTGACACCGTTTCGGACCCAGTTCAATGGTACGAAGGCAAGGTTTACACAGAAGTCAAGTTAAATGACGAATGAAGGGCGGGGAACGGTAATAACTTCCATTTTGATATACGGTAGAAGACGTTGTGTGGCATTTACAAGGATCCAAAGAAAAGGTTGAGTTTATTCTCTCTCAGACGCAACTAACAGTTGTGATGAGCAGGCTGAGAATACACTTGACACTCTCTACTAATAAGTCGGGTCGCCTTTCCTGAAAAGTAATCGGACTGAGCTACCAGCTGGCAATGAACTAAATCAGTGCGTCAGGGTCTGCAAACAATCCGTATGTTTCCAACAATGTTTGAAAATAAGATAAGTAGTCAATTAGCCTTAGTCTAGTCTGGAACCAACGGTGGTAACAAAGAAAAGACAAAAAGTCCGAAGTGGACTCTGTAGGGGACTAACTCAATAAGAGGGTAAAAATGCCAGTATTCAGTACAAAACGCAGCAGCCGAATAGCCCACGCAGGCAATCCCAATCTATATGAAACAGGAACGTCAAAGAGACAAGACGCGCGCACCAAAGTGTATTGCTAGGCAGAATTAATTCAAACAAGTAAAGTTCATTCTGTACAAGGAAAATTGGTGCAAACTGTATATAAAAATAAAGCGCAATATGAAAATATGTACAATACCCTATAACTCCAACATACGCTCTGACCCTCAAAGATGAACCAGGCGAAAGGTGCGTAAAAATTTCGGATAAATTAAACGACACTGGAAAGGATGCAAACGAAACGACAGTGATGATTCCAGTAATAGACGCGTCGTTGAGAAAAGGCATGCATCCACTGCTCGTATTCACTTACACCGCTGAGTTCAAATTAATTCACATATAGCAAACGCACATAGAAGCCTGCACTCACAGCAGACAAGCTGAAAAGCGTGGTTGCAGCCAGGATCCATAGAGAAGCCACACGATCGTTGGTTACTACACAATGCAGACATTTTCAAGACTGGCGCTTGGTTTATGTCAGTATCCGAGTATTTGGTATAACATATTTTGTATTAGTCTGTTGTCGCTTTGGATCCATCAGACCCGCAAACGTTAGCTGGGTAACAGAAAAATAAACAGCACGCAAGGCTTAGAAATGGTGCAGTCTCGTTTTAAGTAGTAAAGACTTATCATGCTACTCAGCACTTACATAATGTGAACATCCAACAGCACCAAGTAAATGGTCAAATCTCACCAAGGTAGCATATCTTCCTGGCACTTTGGAAACTTCTGCCCCTTTTTGTGTAAAGGCAATTTTCTCTTTTACACTCAAGTGTTCTACTCACTTATGCATGCAAACACACCTTTAGAAAGTGTCTGGCAGGTATTGATGGGACGCTAATGACGGGATCGATTGATTCTCGTGGAAAGTGGTTTGAATAATCGACCTTCAGGCGTTCATATATTCATCCGAAATGAACCAGACAGCATAAAGGATGTACATTTGAAGAATCTCTCCTAATTACGCGTCGAGTTTTTAATGGATGGAAAAACCAAAATATCAGCAAACACTGTTTAGGTGTCTGAACTCTAAGAATATATCGACAGAGCTACAAAGTCCCTCACCAAACCGAAAGACTAGACCTCATGAAACACACAAGAGGTTGTTTGCCACAGTTTCAAGATTTCGCATTCTGCAACCATTTGACTCTGGTGGGCAGAGTTCTATCGTAAATTTGAATACTCATATGTCTAGTGGACCATGTAGAAAAAGCGGCAGAAAAGCGCTGTTGCGCAGAATATCTCACTGTTTTTGTATTCAGCCTGAAGCGAGCCCCTCTGAAAGTGAAAGTCAGGACATCGTCAATCCAAAAACTCATTTTACTGAAACCTCCTGCTATACGTCCACGAACGAAACAGAAAAGGCTGTTTCCGGTAGAGGCGATGTGCTTACAAACGAAGTTCATGAAACTGGCAGCACCAATTATATTCCAGTAGAGGCGGGCACAAGTTCACCATCAGTCAGTAAAACTTCCAGAATAAATCTGCCTGCCATTTATAACTTACAAGAAACTCAAAACAATAATGTCATTATAGACGTGGGGCCATCAAATACGCCACCGACAATTTTGAAGTATTCGCTTAAAAATCACGTTTCTATCAGAGGCGATGATCAAATTTGTCCTAAAGGTGACACTAACACAACTATTGAAGTGTCAAATGATAATCCTGGAAAATCGACTTCCATTTCAACCCAGCCCTCAATGAGAATAGACTCTATACTGTATGCTGCCAACGAGGTAGCCACAGCCTCACAGCTACTTTCAAATGCTATCACTGTGCTAAAGCAACACGTTTGTGCTGAACACATTCAAAAGGTCAAGGATAGAGGTATCAACTACGGTCTCAACTACGCTGGAGTTCCAGTGTCAGAAGACTGCTCGACTGAAGTGCTGTTAGATATACCACCGTTGAGTTACTGTCGCCTTATGAGGTGCGATGCGACAGAGAACAAAGAAAGAGTGTTCCACTACGCCACGCAAAACGTACGCATATACATTGAGGACATGAATCCAATGGAACCGGTGAGAAAAGCCTCACCAGCAACTGATAAACCATCATTGGAGTATCTGGCTCCCAATAAAACCGACAAACCGGGAAAATCCCGATGTCCTACTTTTTGTGGTCCAAGATCATTTATAAGGAATCAACCCTACCTCCAAGAGCAATCATCAATTGTCCAAAACTGTGTCGCTCCACAAGAAACTTGTTCCAACTGTAAAACTCTTCTGACCAACACTTTTAAACCGTTTTCAACGGAAGAAACACAAGTGACAGAAGTTGATGATGACCTCACAACAGATGAAAGTGATAGTTCTGGCATGGGGAACAAAATCGAGCAAAATCCATACCTTCCATCTTCTTGGAGTCTTCCGTCATTCAAACGCATAATCAGCTTGGCAGATCGGTGCAACGCAAATTCTATCGAAAGTGACTGTGTCGAATTACACACCCCATCTCACGGTGCAAATCAACCTACTTATCCACTTATTGAAGCTTGTACAAGGGATGTCAGACAGACAAATTTGAACAATTCGACGAGTTCGCACGAAGAACATGCACCAACTACGGAATTTGTCATAGAGAGTTGGGAGTATGAAAGAGATACATCCGTAGGATATGACCACCACATTCCGGTTGACGTTAAAATGGTAGCAGGATGCTGTTTAGAACCAAACCCGACCAAATCAGCGGCTATAAACCCAAAGGTTCAAGAAGGTTTAACGAGTGTGCAAGGGCAGTCGACGACCGATCCGAATTTGGTCACACCGGATTGCGATGAGCTATCATTTGAAGTGTTGTACCAAAGAAACAACCATAACCAAAAGCTAGTGGTAGACAAAGCTAACCCCGGAGAGTCATTCAGTCCCAGTCTAAAGAAAAAGAATTACGAGTTCCTGACACATGAGTTTATTGGGGGACAAACTGAAGAGATAGGTTTGTCACTATCGGAAAGTTATGTTGAAGAATCGTGCAGTGGACGTAAATGGAGGAGTGTGATAGGAATAGATCAACCGAATTTTCACGTGAACCATACGGTAAAAGTATTCATCAGTAGAACTAGATCTACATCTATTCTGAAAGCATGCAGTTTTTCCTTGAACCACAAAGAAAATTGTCAGTATACTACTGATTCAGGCCGGGCGGATAACATTATTATGCGTAATTATGCGATAAACGAAAGACAACCAAACCTACAAACGCCTATTCTTGACAATGAGAATAGAAACTTACACACAGAAGAACTGAACGGTCCAACCGTGACCCATATGCAATCGATGCATTTCCTCAACGGACACAGTATGCCCATACAGGATTTATCTGATAATACGTCAGCTTTCCGGACACAGCTACGCTACGCAACACACAATGTGGATGTGCGCAGCAGTCTTCTAGGTGAAGAAATCAGAGGCATTGTAGATGATATATATGAAACTATTCTGGAACAGATTAATTCTCTTGTTGGTTCCAGTGACAGTGACATGAATCGAAATATGCCTAATTCTGGACCTCACAGTGGGGACGTGTTTTTTGACAGTAATGAATTGTCAACCACTGCCTTGTCTGAAGCTGGTGGTCTGTCCACACGAAGAGCTGTCTCAACGCCCGATGTTCTAATAGGCCAACCACGTCATGGCTCTTTAAATAGACCCTGACTCAGCCAATGACGATGCTCCCAGGAACAACTTCGACGATCTTGGTCCACCCTATTTGTCATTTAAGGGACTGTGTTTGCGTCAAGTCACTGGTTGTTTATGATCGTATTTACGAAGATTCTATTCCGGACTTTGTTCCTTGGGAAGATTGTACAGTTTAGCTTTCTTCTAAAGGACTACTAAAGTAAATTACTCTGGTGTCTTCTTTAGTAACATTCTAGCACCTTCCAACATTTTTAAACGTTATTAATTCGATTTTGTTACCACTCCACTTCAAGCTGTTAATTCGGTTAGTAGTACATACTGCTTTTATTTCCGCCGTGATGCACAAATTGCCTTCGGATTACTCATAACTACTTAAGGGATTTGAATGTTACAGAGCGAACACAACTTGTATTTGCTCAAAGCGTTTCGTAAGGACACACCAACTATCAATCTCGAACCATGTGGAACGGTCCAGTTATGCTTGTCCATGTTCTTACCAGGGTTGTGTAACTTTGTACGGTGGATAAAATCCGTGTTTTCAACGTGATCGGAAAGTCTTAACAGCGCTCTTTAGTAATATAGTTAACGAGACAGTTCTACTGTTTTCTGTCGAAGCCAGTGGGCAAAAAGGGCACTAGACACAAGAAACTGTAGCTAGGTGTTTCAAACTGACAAGTTGGTCATGCTTACTGAAGACAACATAGCAGTTGCCAACATGCTCGCCGACTCTCTCGAATTAAAAGTAAACTAGTATGCAATCAGTGGTGCTGAGAATATTCATTTATGTCAACAGATGTAACTGTAAGTTTCCATTACAAAACGGAGTCTACTGTGAAAGCCCGAGAAACCGTCTCAACACCCTTGCCATAGATACAGATTCGGTTGCTTTATTCTTACAGTTGATCTAAAATATGATTCACGAAGCAGATCTGTCATGCACGTCTTGCAAGTCCATTGAGTGCGCCTCATTCTCGTCCCAACCTTTTGTACAGTGGTTAGTATTAAAAACTCAGCTGAGCGCCAATTTCAACAGTGCATTCAGCTTGACTTCTCAGGTGCAGAACTTCAGTTTACCAGTTGCAACAATTAACCTGAAAAGTGGAGGTTAGTCAGTTTGTGTTGTAGTGTTTCTCCTTGCCACAGACCAGCTGAAAAGCTTGTCTGGATAAGAAAGCTGCCACCAAATACGGATAGCTTAATTTGTACCACGTTCATTTTTGTGCCACATAATGGATTGCTTCCGATTGCAACATTCATAAATGTAGTGTGATGCACTAGCATGTACGCTAGCGAACAACACGTGTTTGTATGGCTTACTGGCCATAGCACAACAAAACGTCTGCTTTGTTGGTTTGTGAACGCCATTGCAGACCGGGTCATGTAGTCAATCCCATTTAGGTGTTTGTCCTTTTTTCCAGTCATCTTGTTTGTTCGTTTCTATGTACTGTTGAAAATACCGTCATACAGCAGTATGTTTGTTACAGTATACAGCTGTGTGTTCCTAGTACATACCGCACCAGATGAACACGGGGTGCAAGAAGAGAAGCACAACTTAGCTGTAATCAGTGCGAAACTCGAACTTAGTCAATCTTTCTGGAAAAAAGTGACTGAGTGAGCTATTGTGGGCTAGGGAGGACGTAAACTATTCAGTTAATTTCGTATTCCCTTATTTTGAGCTATCGCCTCTAAACATGTAGGAGTACTGCCATCTTAGATTTTCAGTTAATGACATGTGCGTCCACACCGAACTTCCGAATAGTTGACTTGCTTAGTCTATCCAAAAGGGTCCTGCCGACGATTGCCCTTCGTGCGTCTTGCGGTAATGTGAACAAGACAAGACACGAACAGCAACAGTCACAGGTATTTCGTATTGACTCGTCAGTACCAACTTTCTAATAACACAAATCGGTTTTTTTTATATCGAACAGTTAGAGCATAGAATGGATAGTCAATCGACTGGTTAAGAAAGGTTACTAAATCTAGAGCAGGGGCAAGTTTAGGAACCATTTTTGGGACACACGAGGCCAGCTTCAGTCGATTGATTGCGACCGCCTCAGCAAACTGCAAGAATCCTGGATCGAAATGACGTAATATGATTTTGACTTTGCTTGGGGTGTAGCCTGAACATCCGGTGGTCGGACATTTTTCCGAATAAAAATGTAACTGCCGAGCAACTTGAAAAGACTTGTACCTGTGTCTACGCCTATCTAGTTTGATTAACCTGAACCTGTGCCTCTAATGACTTGACAGCAACGCCCAAAACGGTTGTCATACTGGAGGAAAATAGGTATATATAATCTCAGTGATCAGGAGATGCGATCACAGAATGCTATTTACATGAGTCTTGGTCGTTGTATTATTATGTGAGACAGCGAATACGTCACCCATCTTGCACCGGGATATCACCAGTATACTCACAACGGGCCGTAGACCAGAACAGTCAGTATGTTAACTTGAGGCTGAGTGACTCGATTATGTATTTTTCATTTACATAAGCAACCAACGGCCATCGTTTGGCTGATCAATTTTCATCTGTTTCAGAAATCAGTGGTAGCATGTTATCTTACTCATCCTTCAGATTTAATGGTGCATTGTATTCTCAGTTTTTTTCGCATGGCTTCGCCCTTTACAATTAAAGTTAACTAATTTCCAAATCCTCCGTGGAATTCACCAATATTCACAACATTATTGAAAATCTTTTCGTCTTACATTCTCAATATTTTCCCATATTCCTAACATTGCACTTATCGTTGGAGAACCTAGTTAATGTTAATGAGAGATAAAGGTTACATTTCTTCATCGACATAACTTTTGGTTGACGAGCACTGGTTGACTGACGTATGACTTCAACACACGCGTCTTCTGGTCCCAGTCTCTTTCGTTTACACTAGATGTGGGACGTGTGTTTAGAACTACGATTAAATGAATACCAACCACCTGTGATTATATACATATCACTGAATGTCCTTTGGCTCCGGTCACCGTGGTAGGATAAGTCGGAAGCAGACAACCTGAGCGATTCCTTAACGTTGCCCCAACGATTGACAATCGGACTTAATAGCGTGAAGATGTTAAAAAGTAACAACATTTGTTATGGAGGTAGTCCAATCCTTACCAAAGAAAAATAGATGGACAGTTTTGTCGGAGCAGACCTAGCTGCTGTCACGGTGAGCTATTAAAATAGGTAGACCTGTTCGCCTGAGAGGTGCTGTTTAGTGACGGCTTCTTGTAACATATGTTTGATGGGCTGACGATTGTATTTGGTTCAGCTGCAGAGCAAGACAAGGCACCGCTGAGAATGCTGTTTCTATCCCCAGTTGACACAGCTAAGGGAAGTGGATGAGAGAAAGAAATAAGTTCTGGCGCTGTATTATCTTGGCGACTGATGTCAGTCACGGTTAGATATGACGTGAGATATGGAACAGAGAAATCAAAACGATCGAAGTAACAGAAGTTGGGTATTGCAGACAATTTACTGCATTGTCGAACCAACAATTACGCTGAACTGTACGAAGGCAAAACGCGTCAGAGACTGTTTTGGAATCGAAGAACCTATAACCATATACACAGGTGGCTTAATTGCAGTATGAAAGAAAAACCCCACAGCTAAACAACAAAAAGGAGAAAACCACACTTCACCCATATTGGAAGATTGTCTAAATCGTAAACAGACTGAACTGTTTTCTAAAATATAATTTTCCTCACTCATTATGGTTGAATTTAGTCCTAATATACGATAAGAAAGTTGTGACGTGGTTGTTCTACAACTTGGGATTCCCTGGAGCCGAGTGATCTTCATTTGACTGTTGTATGACCCTGAATAGCCTAGCAGTATTTCATGCTGTTGTTAGGAATCAAGTATTAGGGGGTTTCTGCGAACTAATTATCTGGCAATCCGAACCATTAATAACTACTAATGCCTCTATCCTCAGCGCGAAGCCCGCTATCACTTTATGATAGGATTGTTACAGTCACAACAAACTACATGCGGAGGCCATTTGGCAATTTAACTTTTTATGGAGTCTTTTCAGATATTACGAACAGTTTTGCCGAGACTTTAGTGTTAATCACCAGCATATGTCTAGTTTAAGAGTTTTACAAAGTAGTATTTCTACTCGTTGTGTTACATTCGCAACAATCATATTTCAACAGATTAAAAAGGTTTTCTTGAAAAAGAAACGTTCTTGTGTCTACCTGAGGGTTTCTTATTGGGATGAGTAAGGTAAAACCAGTGTTTATTTTGGCATCCACATCAGCTCTATTTTATTGCACACAATGTAAGCAAACTATTGCCTCCATATCCTTGAACATAAATAACAGCTGCTGCGAAAACAACGCGTTGCCATCATAATAAAATTTTATCATTTATTCTGTTTAGTACGGGAACACTGCTGTGGACCTAATCTAAATGGCACTGTATATTTCGGTAAGTTGATCGTTGCTTTAGACTGTAAGTGGAATACGATTTCCCTTAATACTAGTGTTGTGATCCAAGAACGCGGATGACACAAGGGTTATTTATTCGACAAAGCAATACACGGGTTAAGCATGTAAACCAAACCTGTCACAAAACCACTCATTTGCACGCAGTATTCGGCCTCAGACAGTCTCGGCTACCACAGATGTAAGTGCTCAGTTCCATTGAGTAGCAGGGACTGTTGTGGGTGATGCTGCACCTTGATGATCCTTCTTGCAGTCTTCTTGTGGTTTGTAGGTTGTCAAAAACATGCCTGCTACTGAATAGCCGCGGTATCAGTAGTATATTACGATCGCTGAACTCCACTGCACTAGTCAGACTCTAACTCGACTCTCTTGTGTGCAGAGATCCAGTCTAGTCGCTTAGACCCAATCTGCCATGTCCAGTTGTTACGAACTAACGAAACCCACAGCAGTGATCCATACTTGTGATACTTAACAAATGAGTTCCATGTGGATTATTGAAGGATGTTAAATTCATGAAATCTCTTTCTTGCTACCTCAATCGACACCAGTAAAACTGTGGTTCCTAAGAATGTACGTTGTCTGATGTTATGTTGTGAGCAGTACGTGGGGGTTTCGTTCTACGGCGACGTTTCTTCATGTGATTTCTCTCTTAAGTTACTCCTCAGTGGAATTAAGATGACTTTCTAGGCGTCAACCGGTTGTGGTAAGTAAATTCATCACACTTTCAATGAGGCTGGATGTGCGTTGACCCAAATAAACATTTTGACGCATAGTGATACGTTGCCGCATCATATTTTTCATTTGGTTTTGTGTGAACTACAGGTGATTGTTAATTGATTGACTGGATTAGCTCGATATATGACTATTTATGTTAGGTGTTCGAAGGATGGATTTTTGCTCATATTCAAATCAAACTACCGAAGTGTGATGTAATGGAACAGGACAAAAATTTAAAACAGATGTGTCGAATACTATTCATTGAATGTGAGATGTCGTAAGGTAAGTGAGTGCAGATAGGAAGGAGAAAACGACACTAGTGCTGGAAACTTACCACGTTCGTATAGAGGAACCATGTTCATAGCGGACATAGACGAGTTCCTACAAATCTTGATATGTTATTACGTCCAAGTTCTGTAGGTCTCGATATATCGAAGACGAACATACGCATATGGATTTAAAAACAGTAGGGAGCTAAATAAGCAATCTGCATTTCTCGTGGTTGTGTGTTCGAGCCCGGATTCATTGACTACTTCCGTGTAATTTAGGAAAAGCTTGTAATATCTAAAACACGTATGACCAAATAAGTGACACAGCAACAAAAGTTTTGTGATGCAAGAGTTGAACACATACATTTACCTCCACTAACTGGCTGGGGTTGGCTATGATCAGTACTCTAAATTCGGGTCAGCCAATAATTTTCATCGACTTTATCATACTCTGAGGCGCACATTTCCGGCGGTAACACTAAGCAGTTGGTTCACCACATCCCCCTACTGACTTTGAGCTTGAAAGACAAACTACTTGTCCTCGACCAATCCATGATCGTATACTCATTTTCCTGCTGTTGCACGGCAGAATAGATAGGTCGCACGACGAGGAGTTTGCCAAAACGGATCAAAGAAAATCATCCACCGCGGCTAAGAACACGTTCGACCAAATCCATCAACAATGTAGTCGTCGTACATGTGGCACATACTGTCCGCCGAGTGTAGCCCACTCAGGCGTTTCATGTTGTCTACATAGTCCCGATAAATCACCCGAAATTGGTCAGACAACGCATATTGGCTACTGCTGAATCGATCACCATTCGATTACGCCATTCGATTTGGTGTTCACACAAAGAGTTCCTGCAAGCCCTGCAGCTGCCGTGACCAAAGGTCACACCATCAGTCTGCATGCTCGTCCAAACTCCAACCGATAACTTTGTGAAGTAATGGTAGGTAGAACTCCAAACCACCAATCATTAACTCTGGTGATTCGCTCAAAGTGACTAGCCTAAAGAGGCTTCGATATTTTGCAATACTGTGCGTAAACCAGGGACATTCGGCTAAACCTCTTTGTCTAGTGTACACACTGTTTTGATTTCGCTGAATCTATATAACCGTATTGATATGATGATGTGTTATTGAAAACACGCGCTCGTCACCGATAAATGGATTGAGAATAACACAACGCTATGAGCAAGTTGTAATACTCTACGTTTCAACCACCTCGGGTGGCCTTCCTCAGGAGTGCTGTAATCGAAATCACATTCGTTAGTGTGATTTCGATTACAACACTCCTGAGGAAGGCCACCCGAGGTGGTTGAAACGTAGAGTATTACAACTTGCTCGTAACGTTGTGTTATTCTCAGTCCATTCATCAATAACATGTCAAACACGACGCCCAAACTGTTTGACTTCATTCGTACTAGGTTTAGTGCGGATATTCTACAACCGTTTGTTACATTTTCTCTTAAATAATTTCCGCATTGTTACCTCCCTAATGACACACCAGGTGAGTATAAATCATAACACACTAATCAGATAACCAGACTGACTGTAACGCTTCAAGAGAAAACATTTCAACATTCACCCATTGCTAAATCCCATAATCATACACTTTGGCGTCAGGGCTTATGAACACCGTCGAATACAGGGAATAGTTCCGATGCTGTTTCATAAGCGAAAGCTTCGAGACCGATTTTCCCATTGTTTGCGACTGCACTAAATAGAGATAGCAGAAGTGAGATTTGAGCCTGTGAACGTCATACTGGCACCTGCAACTGTTCCGTCACTTCCGTCTTATCTTCGTCTTATCATCATATCCGTCAAGTACTACTGGCCTGAAAGTTCAGTTACTCCTGAGTTATATAATACAATTAAAGTGATCATCAACCGTCGACAGATGGAAACAGTGTAGTTATAAATGACAGATAACTTTGAACCATATCACGTGAATGATAAGTTACCGCCCGGTTCAATCGTCCATAGCCTAAAACCTGACAAGGCTGATTTAATAGCTGTACGCAATCTTTCCGTGCAAGTGATGTCCTAGGCTTATCGAAGAATCGCGTTAAAGTTGAAGTACACTTAACCTGAACAGCATGATTCTGCAGTCAAACTTCCACCATTACCTATATGTGGATCAAAGTTGAAGCTAAATATATATCTACTTACTCACACGGCCACATGAGCGTCTGTTTCAACATATAGAAGGACGTTCCCCCAGCAACCTTGAAAAACATCTGATGACCAACTACAATGCTTATCCGTTTCGTTCATATTTTCATAGGCCATAGCTATTCTGAGTGCGGAGCCAATCAGAAGGGAACGTAGATCGCGTTATTCATTCGTGATTGCTCGCATCAATTAGCTGCGTTCGTGTTCAGTATGATTCTAGCGTAACGAACCTTCTACACGGAAAAACAAACAGACAATAAGCCTCGCATAATGTCTTGCACGAAAGTTACGGGGTCGTCAGTTTGTTGCGAATAACCTTTTCTTTCTACATCCATTTCGCACATATCTTATGGTAGTGGGTGAACAGACTGTTTTCTACTTTGAAAACAGACAGGTTGCGATCGAAACACTGTAAGTATCTGCCTGAGAGTTTCCTTAAGTTTTTATCTGTATATTAAAAAAGGGCACTTTTGAACTAGATACAAACAAATAAGACTGTCAAGCGTTCAGACGGATAGGTAACCTTACTTAGATTCCTGATGGAACTGTTATATGACAGGCAGTCTACCTAACAAGATTGCGAAGATAGTTTGTTTTAATTGACGAGATTTAGAATTCCAATTCATGACGGGATCAATGAAGGCTTCGGTAGCTAATCTTATTACCTGTTGCAAAGAGGTTCCACCACAGAAGTTACTTGCAAGGTAATGTGCACATTAGGTCCATGGTATGTTAGCAACTGGTTTGTCTAATGTAATCATCAATTTATACCAAGGGAGTGAAAAACCACTGACGTTGTGACTGAATGATTTGGACCGTATACGACTTTATGTGATGGGAAGGAATCGGGGCAGCTTTCTCATTACGGAACGTGCAACCACTCAATACTTAGACAAAAGTGTTGCGAGCAGAACTGGGGTCGACTGGCGCCAGTGAATCAGAATAAAGATCAGCTGGTACGTTCAGTTTGCTTGTAGAAGGTAATGATTAAAATAATTTGTGTGAATATGTGCCAAATTTAAGTAAACGAATTGCGTGAATTAACACCGTGGAAAATGAGGTCGAATATGTCAATCAAAAGGCAACACTTCTGCCACTGTTCACGTCTGCTGCTTAATGTCAGGGTTATTTTGCACATTTTTCTCACCGTTAGTTAACTAACATTTGGTAGAAACAAATACACAACAAAGCTGCGTTGTTGAGAAAGATTTAGGAAGAGCTACTACACACGGTTGACCTCATCCGTTACCAATTAGCCTGTCATAGTGATCGAAGTCGATGCCTGTGCTTAACCATCACTACAAGTGGCTTGTACTGCACCACTTTTGGTTCCACTCAACCATCACATAGCCAGTGTCAACTCGAAGGAATAAGAGCAGTAGGCGTGTGAGTGAGGCTTTTATGTCCAATCGGTCAATGTTTGTATGTCAATTCGGAAATGCAACCCCATTCTGGAGAAATAAACAGAAGGAGACTCGAACGGTAAGGTCTGAAGTGGGGAGAAAAATACTGAAAATACAATGCAAGAGTAGTTCAATATACGCGTTAATGTAATCTAGAGAGGATAAGGATAAAAAAACAAAGGTTAACGTTGGACTGAAAAAAACAGACGAGATATTCATCACACAATACATCAACAAAACAGAGTAAAAAGAAATATAAATCGCGATAGAGATCCACGTTTTTTGAAAAGGGGAGTAGAGGAGTTACTCAGCGATAATGGTCGTTTGTCGATGTGAATAAAAAACGGATACAACTGACATAACCTACTTCAGCCGACAGTACGCACTGTCTCTTCGCTGAAGGTGCTGACCCACTAACCCGAGACGTCCAGCACATTCGCGGCCACATACATCGCAATGCCTTACACTCACGTCACCACTGCCTATGGCAGCGACTGTTACCCTGCGTACCACGCCCAGATTACGCGTGTACATGCATGCGCACAAATACAACGGCCCACACCGTTAACCACTGTTATGGATCTGAAGTCAGTGGGTTAGCAGGCCAGTTAGTTGGTATAGGCGTTCAAGTATAACTGGGGTGCAGTGATGAGTACGATGTGTTAACTCAGTCGATCGGCATGCGATCTGTCTGTTGGACGCAAAAGCTGCTTGTGATTAGACGATTATTGCAAGTAAAGTTGCCTATATGACACGTAAATAACAGTGTATCAAAACCAGTGTTTAGGGAAATATAAGAACATCTCGAAATCCGGGTGTATAGATGATTATGGTAGTTGTGAGTCACCGGTTGGACAATGAAAGTTTGTGACACAACCTGAGCAGCTGTAGCAGTGGTCCTGACCAAGAGCGATGTCAAACAATGAGCAGAACAGTGTGTTGATGACAGACACGAACATTGCTGACGGAGATGGAACTGTTAACCATGTCGGGTTTTGATCCTCAGGAAATGTTTTGGGCATTCCATACCAGGCGCTTTGTTAGGTATTCCATGCCAGGAACAGTATAGGGCCTTGATCAATTTAACACAGAATCTTCTACAGTTCACATTACCCTGTTAAATATGAAACAAAATGTTATCTACATTCGGACGTGTTACATATTGGACACAACCAGTTGAAGAGACAAGTGACCTGGCAAGTTCAACAAGGTAATTAACGAACATGTACGAACGAATGCTTCGGAAGTGTGTTGATGGGTTTATCATGAGGATTCGGTTGACTGAAGAGTGACCTGGCGTTTTCAGACGAGTTCATTCGATTTCCTACAGTTAACCATCTTTTGCTAATAAGTAGATTCAGTGTGGTTCATTGTTAAAGCTCGGGTGGGAGGTTTTACCGATGGTTGGTGTTGCAGCAAGCGTTGCACGTGAGTCACGTGGATTCTGTACTCTGGATTCACATTTAGAAGCTTACAGTTCTAGAACCGATACCGCCTGAGAACTTGAGAGTAACGGCTAAGAAAACCAGTGTTTTCACAAGCGTTGACCATCAGCTGTGAACTAGGCCAAGTGCCGAGTTGGTGTAACGAAAGCAGTGCTCCTGGAAGATCAGAGCTTTTAATAGGTCACTGTGGCAACAGTGAATGATGAGCTGCTTCTGTCGGTAGACTAAAGTGGAAGACGTTGTTCAGAAGAGAGCAGGGACAGTTACGTAAGCTGAAGCGGGCAGGTTCTTAGATGAGGTGATGAGTATTTGAGGTTGAACTCATAGAGGGCGAAGATGTGCATAAATGGGCTCCGTATGAAAGAACGTTTCAAAAATGAGAGGATAGTTAATTCATTTTCAGGGGTCACTTAGTTCAACAGAAAAGAAGCTGTTGGAATGGTTGTGGTGTGTAAGGCGTGCACAACGGTTCCGAGGTCGACGACCAACCATGCAAGGCACATCAATTTTGAAGCTGCGCGAAGTGCAAAATCGGATTGTCGAACCGCTGACCAACGGAGACGGATAACGCTAACGGTAGACGACCGCAGTCTCTCAATAAAATTGATGTGACTGATGATAACGAATATGCAAGCATTGGTAGTCGATAGCTCATTAAGAGATAATCAAAAACTATCTGGATATGCTGGCGAGCAATACAAGACTTCCCAAATTTAGAGTGACAATTCTGTTAGGTCCCGAAATAACTACCGTAAAAGTAAAACCGTTAGGTCACGAGAACTGGTAGACGCAAGCATTTCGTATTGACCGTTCAGCCAATACGAAATGTTTGCGTCTACCAGTTCTCGTGACCTAACGGTTTTGTTCAAATTGCTGAAGGGATCGAACTGTTTTAAATACTGTAGGAGTAACCAGAGGCAAGTAAGCAAAATCCTGGTGACCAAAAGCTGCAATATTATTGTTATCTAAGGAAGTACTTCGCTTATTGATGACCACCTTAGATCACGGGAAGACTCGGTCTTGAGCCGGACCATCTGGAGGAGTGCGATATGGATGGGATTCCGAAGGTTCATTGAACGGCTGGCATTCAGCCTAAAATTCAAGCACGCAGTATTTGTAGGAACCTTAGGCAGCATGAGTCGTGGTGACGTGACAGTGTCGTTGTGACGGATTGTGAGGTCACCAACAAACTGGTGGCGAACCGCCAACGCGCGAACGGCGAGTGCGATTGACGAAACTAGTAGTTGTAATCATATGACTGTTGATTGATATCAACTAACGACTCAAGTCGTTTGGTAAACCACCTATTTCTTCTTTTAGAAACTCGGAACATGGTGGTCTGTCACATTTCCTCTTCTTCAGCTAGTTAACGAACCGTATCCTGAAAGCTTAGTTTGCTTTCATTTACATGTTCTCTTAGTCATGGATAGAACGCAATGGCAAATACTCCTATAACGATAAGGGCATTCCTTAATTTTTGCGGCATCATCTTGTGCTCCCAGATAGAGCGTACCAGCTGAAGCGGTGCACGTTCCAGCGCCGGTCCGCCATGCTTCAGGATCTCACCTGGTAATCCATCTTCACCTGCGGCCTGCGCGTTACGGAGTTGACCAATCGCTCTCTTCAACTCTAGTAAATCCGGGGCGAGAGCAAGTGAAAGCTTGATGGCCTGTTGCAGCAGGCTATTCGCGATCACCCAATCAATGATAGCAGGACGGTTCAGTAGGCTACCAAATTGTTCGCGTCAGACCGTCATGATGTCTTCTGGCTGGGTGCACGAACAACCAGTGCCCACTTCGACCAGTGCTTTAGTGGACTAGACTGATGGACCGAAGATGGTTTTGAGCGAACTGCAGGACTCCTTATTTTGTCGACAATCTGCGAAGCCCTGTATCTGTTCACTCTGCTCCCTCCACCAGTTGTTGATTCCGCGAACATGCTCAGCTAGTTGACGATGGATACTCCGGAACGGGGCCTTCTGTGCTTCATTAGTAAGATCCGTTGTGGAGGCAGCAAAACGTGCCATGCTTCTCTCGTACCAATTCGGCGATAACCCTGTTGTTGTCAAACCAGTCCGGATGTTTCTGGCGTTTGACACTAATCGTCTTGGTGACTGCTGCCGTGAACCGTTCCTTGATGAGTTGCCACATACCCTCAGGGGTAGTGGATGCAGGAAAGTCATGCAGACGAGCGGCAGTTGCACATTGAAAATCAGTCTTCATCTCACAGTTTTCCAATTATTTGATATCCAACTTCAGCTGTTGTCTGGAAGATTTACAATAAACAGAATTGCGTACATGGATAAATAATTTAGTCCTGACCAGTCTATGATCATGGCTGCATTCACCATCTCGCATCACTCGCGTGATACGCACTTCACGAATGTTGTGCTGCCACACAATCACGTAATCAAGCAAATGGTGCTGACCGCTTCGTGGATAGGTCCACGTCGTGATGTTGCTCGCATCCAGTTGGAACCGGATATTTGTGATAACCAGCTCGTGAGTAGCACACAGGTGAATCAGACGATCACCGTTCTTAGTGACTAAACCAATGCCGTAGTATCCGAAGACTCTCGATCAAACTACCGAGTTGCGCCCGACTCGAGCGGCAGCGTTTGGGCGTACTGTTTCTGTCACCGGTTCAAATCCAGTTGAAGCTCAGATCTTTTGCAGTTCGGTCTCATCTAACTTGTGAAATCCTCTACATTACTTATAAGTAATATTTTTCCTCTCAAAAGGCGACATAAGTAATCACGACCAACGACAAATACGGCTAAATAAATACAGTCACTTTCACCAATCATGTCGATCGTGATCACATATTTTAATACTTCTACCAATTGCAATACGTATATTAATACAAACGGGCATTAACAGGAAAGCCAGCATAAACAAACAGGGGCAAACATGGAGCAGATTTCATCAAACCACTACGCCGAACCACCGGAAGACCATTGTGGTGAGTTACGCGATCACACGAAAGGAATATGAATTAGATGCGATATTGCAAACGCTGGAAAGATGGACGTAAAATGAATATCAGCAACCACAACAAATAAAACGATATCCCGTCACTGCTAGCGTATTGATTCAGGCATACGATAGCGACGCCTCGAACGAAACGGTTGCTGAAACAGGCAGGCCACTAGACTCATCAGTGTGGAGTGGTCAGGCTTTCCAATCGTAAAGCCATACCTTACGCCTGCACACTACAAGTGTATTTGAAGGATTCCGGATTACACATTCACCCAGCAAACCCGAGCTGTATCGCTAGTATCACTATTTTGGCGCAAACGCCTCCAAACGGGTCCACCCTTGTTAACAGTACAGCATACAAACCGTCAGAGAAAGCTGACAACTGTTACCTGGCAGTTATTACAACTGCACGCCGCTTACTGAGGGGTCGAACTGTTGGAACTCATTATTTGGTTGACGCTTGGGCGGAAGTCAGTGATGTTCCACTATCTGTTTCAATGAACTTCCTTAAACCTCAATCGTTTGTAACCCAGATGGCAAACGGCAATGAGAAACGGAGTTAGGACATCGGAACATTCTCCATCGATTTACACCTGGTTCACCCAGTTACTTGGTATTCTTTCAGTGTCGATGTTCACATACCCCTCATTGAAATAGTTTTCATGGAACGCCTCGGTCGTTTAATTAACACAAATAGACGGTTAACTGTCGATAACCATAAAAATCTGTTTGTTTATGGATGCTTTCACAGACAGTTTTACTAGACTGCGTCCGTTACTACATTCAGTAAGCAAACAGGAAGGTTGGAAGTACTCGAATTTAGCCCTAGAAAGCGTATTCGAATTGGGAAAATATTTCGTACTGGTTGCAGTAAGTTGTTTTTATTCATGACGCAAGAAGCCGAAGACATGGATGTACAACGGTATTAAATAAATCAAAGTCTGTCATTGGCTGAACGTATTGGCACACGTAAAGTCACAAACTGTTAGCTGATTGGTACAATAAGGATCAGAGAACTTAGCGAATAACGGAAGACGTAGTATTGAGGCTGTTCGTCCAGTCCCGATGTGGTATCTTTAACCTGACGTTTGTATTGGTTCCTTGTTAGATCTTCTATTGTGTCGACGTTTAGATAAGCAGTGAATCGTGTAGATTTTCGACGCAACCTTTTCCTCTCTGAGAAGTCTCTGCATTCATGTTTGCCAATCGTGTTGATATGATCAGCGGATCGAACTCTTCCGGTACAGGATTTCCTGTCTCCTCCACTGCTTCGTTCACAGCGCTTCTGGATGGGATTTGGTCAGTGTGTCTACGACGAATCGAGTATCGCACAGGTCTGTAATTTCTACCATTGCTCTGTCTAGCTTACGAGCAGTCAATCCTTTGGCAGGTCGCAGATCGTTTAAACAAAAAATGTATTATATCCGTTGAATCCATATACTGAAGTGATGCTCTCAGGCACCGTGATTTAAATAACACCGCTGGGTTCTCCTTCGTTATGAAATGGGCTGCGTTCCTGTACTGATGCAGAAAGTGATCGAGAAACACATAAAATTCAGCAAATGTTTCAGGATTAATGGGACTCACGGCACTTTTGAACGCTTCTACCAGACTTTCCGCGGCATCATTGGAGAATGGATGCGGAGACGCCGTTCAAAAATGACGACACCCTATGATGTCAAGCCACTGTTTCGTTTCAGCGGAACAAAATTGTGATCCGTTACTCGTCACAAAGACCTGCGGAATTCCTTTCCGACTGAAACATTTACGAAATGCCTGCATGGTAAATGACGTAGAAGGTAAAGCTGTAATAAATACTTATGGCCACCGTGAGTACAAATCAATCAAAATCAGAATGTAATGTTTACCAAGAAGTGTTCTACAACAGTTTGCATGCACACGTTGCCATGGTAGGCAGCTGTCTGGTGAGGGTGCCTGATTCTTTGGCCTTGTCTTTATTTTGTGTAGGCAGGAGTGGCAGTTCCTTCCAATTCTCTTGATATCCGAGTTTGTCTCCGACCACCAAAACATCCGTTGAGTCGGTGATTTCATTTTCTCCACGCCCAAGTGACTTTTGTGCAAATTGTCTACTATCGTATTTCATGATGGTGGTGGGATGGCCAACTGATCTCTCCGACACCGCACACCATCAGGCTGTGTTGATAACTCCTCTCGGTTCTGGAACATTACTGGATGTTTCCTCCTAATAGTTGATGACCAACCCTTGATCATGCTATAACAGTTTTCAGTTGTGTTGACCAAGTCCTCTCGGCTTATTGAAATGGCTGGCGAGGCAGGTAAACAAACATCAGCGGCTGGAAAACTGGAATACCATGACAGAAAATCTGCTTGAGGAATCTGTTTATCAGGAGGATTAATGATTTCATACTCGTATGCTGCTGGAACTAGACTCCATCGCTACATCACTGCCGCTGATGGTTTGGGAACTGATTTGTAGGAGTCAAATAAACACAGTAGAGCTTAGTGATTTGTAACAATCTTGAATTTAATACCAAACAAATATTTATGCAGTCTTTTCACGGCCCAGAATACTACTAATGCCTCCTTTTGTGCTTGTGAATATCCTTGCTCTGCTTTATTCAATAATCGTGATATGCAAATGATCGGATATCCCTCCTGTTCCAAAACAGCACCGATGCCAACATTGGATGCATCTATGATCAGTGTGGTAAATTTAGACATAGAAAATGGGGGTAACACTGACATTTTATTTGCAACTTGTATTAATGCTCGCAAAAGAATTTCATCTTTTTGAGTTCCAGACCATGTGTTCTGCTGATTGAATGGCAAATAATGGCTGTGCTTTCGTCGAAAAGTCCGGGATAAAACGAGAATAGTACTGTAGACAGCCCATCATTGATCGCAGCTCATTTTGATTCTTTGATGATCTAATGGTAACCAACGCTTTGCACCGATCAGGGTCCGGCCTGTATCCTTTGTCACATATAGTAAAACCAAGAAGACTCAACTCTCGTACCTGAAACACGCACGTACAAGGTTTTATGGTTATGTTCTTATCCCTGAATCGTTCTAGAAGCGAAAACAACCTCTTATCATGCTCCTGTGCATCCTCTGCGTACATGATTACATCATCTTGATAAGCACGTACTCCTGGTAAATCGGTAATTATCTCATCAGTCACAGCTGGATATATCCCAGCTGATACATGTAATCCAAACAGTAAACATTGTTTTGGTATTGGTATGTTCGCTCAGCTTGGCATTTAGGTTGCAAACGTTTCATCACCAAGCGAGGTGACATCATCAGTGCGTAATCGTTTTAGCGTATAGTTTTTGAGCGTGGAGACTGGTGAAGTTCGATGGATGCCTGCTCTTATATAGCAGAGTGAGTTGATCTTTTGACCTGAATTTTGATTGGTCGCTCTTTGTCGTTTTTGACCTTTGACCTGATTTATCATTGGCTGATTCTTGTTGCACTTGAACTTTGACCTGTCGACTGAACTTTGACCCGTCGACTGATTGGCTATTTCTCGCAGCTTTTCAGTCTTTGTACTGAAATAATCCCCAAGTCGTATTAATCATAGTGATTGCGTCAGAATTCGACTCCAACGGAATCTGCAAATACGCGTTTGCTACAATGCAAGGCTTTCATAAAAGCCTCCGGTTCCTCCGCTGTCGCTACGCATTTTTTAGCCTTGGATTCAGCGTTAATCTATAATCACCACAGATCCTAGGCGATTTGCCATCTTTTTTCATAACCATAACGATGGGTGTGGTCCATGCTGATGGGTTAATCTGCGAGATTATAACAACTTCCTTCAACCTGTTGACAACATTATACACATGTTCTCTCATTCCATAAGAAAATCTGGGTATCCTCGCACCTCCGGTCTTGCTAGTTCTACTTTCATTCCACCTGAACGATTTGAACACTGGACAATCAGGTTGCGTAATTGGGCCTGAGAGTCTCCACTAGGACCATCCTTGTAATTAGCATTTAGTGAAACGGCACAACTGAGCTGCCTCAAAGCTTTTAATCCCAGGATTGCTGGACTCCCTTTTGATACAAAGAGTCGTACTGAAATCAGCTCATTATCTTTATCAACCACCATTACATCAGTCTTACCTAGCAGAGCTAAACGATGACCAGTAACTTCACGTACTTCAATCGTTGTTGATCTCAGCCGAGCATCAGGGACCATGAGATCTATCAGTGGTTTTGAAATAATGGACCCGCTAGTTTATGTCCATAATGAATTCACGTGCACATCCTGACTTAAACTTCAGGCGACTGTGAGTATATTGCTCAATCCTGGATTTCAGTTGCAATGAATAGACAGCAGTAGATGGCTCTACAACATCCGTCCAGTTAACTTAACTCAGGGGGCATTTCTGACTTTAGCATACTATCTTAATATGATAACATAAATAGCATGTAGCATCAGGGAATCGCCAAAATGATCGCAAATGTGTCTCACCGCAACAGAAACGCTTGTTCACTTTCTTTGGACTGGGACTGATGACGGGTACATGAGGAGGCCGTGGAAACTTGTTCATTGGCTGACTTCTGGTGGGAGTATGTGCTTTGAACTTCTGAAGTAGTATAACGTTCGAATCAGCAGTAGCAGCATTGACGCCATCCTTCTCCTGGCAGATGTCTCCGGCTACTTGAAACGCTATATCTTACCGAAGCAACAATCTCCTCCGAAGCTCAGTGTCACTGACACCAGCAATCAATCGATCATGCAGATGCTACACTAGCTTATCACCAAAGTTTCCACGGGCAGCATGCATTTGCAAGCGTAGAATGAACTCAAGAAAGCTCGCGTTTGTTGCACGCATCAAAGAATTGAACTTCGCCCGTTCTGTGGAAAGCACGTGATTTGGAAAGCACGTGATTTATCAGCAATTTCTTCAGTTATTCGAACAGCAATGAGGTTATGGCGTTTGGGTACGCGAGATTCTTCAGTAATGAATAAAGTTCACGACCAACAGCGGTAACGAAGAAAGCTGATTGGTTGCCATTATTCACATAACGACGAGTGCAGCAACAGAGTCCGAACACTTCGACTCATTCCTTGACTTCACTCGGAACAGTATGAAGATTTAACTGCACAGTTGTAAGTAGTTTCATTCCGCGACGATCATTTGTAATACCCGGAATTAGGCATGTCAAATACTCCGGGAAATTGCACTCAACTTGAAAACTACGATGAAAATACTAAAGAAAAGCCCACGTACCGTTTATGATTAGCAGTTCATCATCATCATCAACATGAACAGCAATACATCGGTGGTTCACATTGATGCTCAACTGCAACACAACCACGAAGAAGAAAAAGCAAACTCTGTACAAGAACAGAGGAGAAGAAGGAGAGAGGAAGGGACCTAACTACTAACAAATTAACAGCTTCGTCTGTATTCAGACATTCACCATCAAGACACCTACACCTTGCAAACAAACAACCGAACTGTAAGTGAAAGTAAGGCGTTATCAGCAAAACACCTTCCTTACGGCTTTCACCGCCTCGCGTCGATAAGTGCACTCACTTCACAGACAACTCGGACAAACAACGACAACATTCACGCCACTGAACTCGATTAGCCGTCATCTCATCTAAAATCTCAAGCCATCGACTCTGCGAGTCGCGAGGGCCCCAACCCGGGAGACGAACCCGATCAACAGTAGCCAACCCCTTCGCGAACGATTTCATTTGTCTACGCCAGGTCATCATCTGTCCACCTCGCACCTTACGCCAATCGGCCACAGCGTCGGCAAACAGTGCTCGGTGTGGCAAGCGATTAGCTGGCATCCTTAGTACATGACCTAACCATCTAAGTCTGTGCAAATGTAGTGACTGAACGAGAGAACTCGTTTGACAGTCAGTGCCAAACACCCGCTTCCTAACCTCTTCGTTGCTCAGTCGTTGGTGCCACCCGATACGAGCGAGTGAACGCAGACATCGGTGGTCAAACACCTGAAGACGGTTCACGTCTTCTACCCTGATGGATCAGGTTTGGCTGCCGTAAAGTAATACAGCCCTCATTGTTGTCTGATATACGCGACCCTTAAGCTTCAGAGAGATACCACTCTGTCGCCATAAGTGCATCAGATTAGTAAACACCGCTCTAGCCTTAGAAATACGCGCCTCTATCGCATTCCCTACACCTCCGCCGCCGCCGCCGCTGATGCAGCTACCCGGATACACAAACCGGTCAACAACCTCCATGACTTCATTATCTAACATTAAATCTACGTAATCACAGCAATCTTGCACAAGTGTTTTGCATTTCGAGGCTGCAAAGCGCATTCCGAAGTACTTAGCAGAACGCGAAATTGCGTTCAGCGTTGCTTATGCCGCCTGAAATTTGTCAAACGGCAACACCTTATCGTCAGCATAATCAAGATCAGTCGGCCTTCCGCCAGGTAGGAGGTCCACACCGGCATCGCTTGTGTGCCGCAGACAGTCCTCCATTATTTCGTCCATAACGAAATTGAACAAAAATGGTGAAAGTGAACAGCTTTGACGTATGCCGCTCCTGCTGCTGAAACTGTCAGATAGCTCACCGTAAACTCTAACCTGAGCCGAAATATGGGAGTAAAGCGCCGACAGCATGTTCACATACTTGGTCGGTACACCCCCTGCGTTTAAGCGACACTAAAAGTGCAGATCCATCCACCGAATCGAACGCACATTTATAGTCGAGAAATATGTCAATTGTTGGCCGACGGTATACATGAGTGCTCCAAAATTTGACGAAGGGTAAAAATATGATCTAAACATCCTCGGTCACCACGAAACCTTGCCTGTTCTTCCCTAATGTTTAACTCCCTAACTACAGTGAATCGACGAATAATAATGGAGGTCGGAACCCTAGGAATGACTGGGGTCAAACTAACTCGCCTATGGTTTTTGCAAGAGCTCCTGATACCTTTCTTGAATATAGGAACTATTATCGCGTGACCCCAGCTTTACTTTCACTTACAGCTCGGTTGTTTGTTTGCAAGGTGCAGGCGCCTTGATGTTGTATGTTTGAATGTAGACGTAGCTATTTTAGTGACTAGGTCCCCTCTCCTTTCCCTTTCTTTTATTCTCTTCCTACACAGGGTTTGCTTTTTATTCTTCTTCATGGCTGTGTGGCAGTTAAGCATCAGTGTGAAACACTGATGTATTGATGTTTATGATGATGATGACCCCAGCACGGAGGGATGGTCCCCATCGACCACACAAGTTGAAACAGCTGAGTCAAGGCCTCAACTAGCACCCCTCTACTTTCTTTAAAAAGTACTGACACTAGATCATCTGGACCAGCGGCCTTATTACGATTGAGAGCCGAGATGCAATTGCGAACATCAGTCTCAGTGGGTGGTTCTAAATCTACCGACCAGGGCATTATATCACAAGTTTG
Source organism: Paragonimus heterotremus (assembly GCA_013368495.1). Lineage (NCBI taxonomy): Eukaryota > Metazoa > Platyhelminthes > Trematoda > Plagiorchiida > Troglotrematidae > Paragonimus > Paragonimus heterotremus. The sequence goes on from LUCH01003554.1 coordinate 28,723, forward strand.
TGGAGGCAGGACGGTAGAAGCAGGAGGCCAGCTAAGCTGACCCTCAAAATGTTACGCTCAGCGCTCCAAACTGCTGGACTTATCATAAATTCGTGTGCCATTTTCCTTGCTGATAGCTTCGCTGACAGACGGTCGCCTGGGACCAGTAGCACGGATCAGCTTAAAGAGTTTGCCGCTGTTCCCTGAGGCAAAAGCGATCTCCATTTCCTTGAATTTTTCCATTAACCAGGCCTCACGGTCAGCCTGTAGACTACGTTTCGACTTCTTACGGATATCTCTTCCAGACTAACTATGTGAAATACCAGGAAGACTCTTCCGTCTGGCTTTTAAAAACGCCAGAGATTTCTCTGAAATTCAATGTTTGTCAAATTTATGTAACCCTATGCCGCATGTTATCGTATCTGCTTTCTGAATAGCTTGTGAGATTTGTGTCCACCAGCTATTAGGATCTTCGAAATGAGTACCACTAAGGCAGATTTCTAAGCCAGTTGGATACTTATGCTTTACCGATGGTAAAACCAATTTCTAAACAGCCAGTCGTTGCCGTCGGCAGGGTCGTTGCCCAACAAAAGTAAGAACAAAACGACAACATACCAATGCATGATCTGAGTCCAAGTACGTGCTCCAATAAGAACGACAGTCTTGGATGGAACTACGCCACCTATAACTAACAGCTATGTGGTCTATCTGAGACCAGGCCTGATTCGGAGAAGGCGGGGGCCAAGTATAGCAATGACGTGAACCAAGCTTAAAACTAGCGCTGGCTGAAAATAGCTTATGCTCAGAGGAGAGCTGCAACAATCGCCCACCATTATCTGACCGATGTGACGCTATCCCAAACTTATCACCTAAACGAGATTCGACCCTAGCAAGACGATCCACCTGATCATTCATGTCTCCCGCCAGAACGACTACATCAGAGCCACGTGTAGACGGAAGGAGTAAAAGGCGAGTAAACGGCGTCCAGGACGCCGACGTCACTACAATCAGCAGGATTGTAAACAGACACAATGGATAAATGTCTGAAAGGCTTGTGTCTAGAGCTGGCCTTAACGGAACCTGCCAAGCGGACGGCACAAAGTCCAATGTTAACAGGAATCCAATCTATCAGTGAGGTTGCAGCCGTCGAGCTAAGGATTATACCTACTCCAGCCTGACCTGTAACAACGGCTGTGGAGCCACCCGAAGTGTATAACCAGTATCGGGTAGACAATGCGGGTACTGTTAGTTCCATACGCTGTCCTGGATTCTAGTTTCCGAGATACAGCAGACATCGACATGCAATTAGTCTAACGTTCGTGCGAGAGCGACCTGTTGATCTAACTGTTTTAGAGTGCGAACGTTGAAGACACCTATATTAATTCGCATTCTAGGTCTATGCAAGGGACGAGGGAGGCACGAAGCTAAATGGCAAGAGACGGAACCTACCGGATCAGTGTTACCACGGTTAGCTACATCCGTTGTGGGACCTGTGGAGTAACTAACAGAAATAGAGGTTGGGAGGGGTCTGAGAATTAAATTTGATAGGACAGTGGAGGAGGGGTCAACAGTAGCATGTTTTCGCCTATCCACCCTGCTGTATGCAACAGATAGGGTGACCCGGTTTATACTGCGGGACGGCTGATGCAGTATGGAATTACTGGTATTGTCACTATTCACGGTTGTGTGTGGGCTGAGATACTGCCAGGGCGCCCAGACCTAGACAGGAGAACGATTAGGGTTCTAAACCGAAGCCTTCGGCTCAAAAGTCTGTACCGCAAAGCAGCGAGTGGGTGGCAGTGTACCAGAACTGAGTACGTTTCCCCGAAAAAGATGTCAACCTTCTTCCAATCCTCAACCTAGAGGAACAGGAGACGGTGGTTTGTCAGACATCCACCTATTGGCCTGCCTGGCATGAGTGACTTTATCGGTGTGGTGACCACACCGTCCAGTTTAGCCCAACAGGTCATCGAGATGTGCAAGCCGTCACACCGCGTCAAGGTCCAGTCTCGTTGTGACAGTTGAATTCAAACCAACGGCAGGAACAGCATGCACATACACGGCAAACGCCTCACCAGCTAAACGACGGAACCAAACTAGGAATTCAGAACGCTCACACTTGGGTTCAGTCACACACTGGTCCAACTGTCTCAACGGGAAATAATCAAATGATCCAGGAGGACGACTGTTTCGGTGGAGTCTAACGTGAACTGCTTGAGAAATTTTGTCTCAGGCAACTTGACCTCTTGGATCCTTTGGCTGAGTCCAGATGAAGTTATAATCGCACATCAACGGGCACCCGAATTCATTATTTCGTTGTTTGCCCGCGTACCCTTAGCTGATTCTCTGCTAGTTTTACCACCCATGGCAAGCGTCCCAAATCAATACACCAATACTAATCAATGGTTGGTAATTCTGAGCAAGGCGTATTTCTGGGCTCACTGATACCGGATTATCCGCATAAACATTCGGTAGCTTGCGACGCTAGTACCGTCGATCAACCACTCGTCATTTATTCGTTCATAACGGTGAAGTGGAACAAACTAGAAGACTACTAGAAGGTAAAAAAACGATATAACAAGTTCAAGCAGAACAACTATAATTGGATGAATGTCATTGACTGCCGTACATCTCCAGTTAGCGCTTTGAATAATCACGAGGACCCTAGCCAAGAAAGCAGTAACTTCCCACTTTACTAAATGGAACAGTCAAGGTCTTCATTTTTCATTACCACGCTGTGTCTTGACCACCACGTGAGACGTGCATCGAGCAAAGCAAACCAGAGCCAGTCCGTTTTCAAGGCTGTCTGTACAAGCCCTCTCGACCAATCGTGTACGTGTATGCATGTTTACCGGCGCGCACTCAGTATCTGCTCAATCAGGCACGAATGAACGCACCGGACCGGTTGCAGATGCTCTGCCGATCATCAGTCGCAGGCTAATCAACAGTAGTCAAGTTTAACTCAAACAATTTAGACGATACCGAAGGTTGAGATTGCTCATTGTGTCAGTAACGATAAACTGATTAAGATTTTGAATGAGGGATTTTTATAACTGTTTCAATTTGAATCTGATGCGTGCACGCAGACACTACCAATAACCAGCCTAATCCGCTGAATTTATTTCCATTCGCATTGACTGTGTGTGTTTAGGTTACAACATATAAACTCCAGCAAATTCATGTACATTGCGCTTTTTTGTGTTGTATCACCTGCTTATAAACTATTTTCTGAGTTAAGTACCTACCAGGTTGGACGATAATTAAGGAATAGAACCGAACATTAACACATTGCTGTCAACGATGTCGCCATTGCTGTTGGTGACTCCGATGAAGAAAGTTGTATATCAGAATAGAAGAACTTTAACCTTTATGAATGTAATCTCTCATCAAGAAACATTGTTTTTGAAACTGTTGTTGGCTTGATATAACCACCCCAACTAACCATCCCACTACAACCATCTGGGAGTATGTGTACACGATACGTGCGTAGTAATTTTCTCAGCAGTGGAGTGGTACCTCGTTGTATCAATTACCAAATAGTTGCTGAGTTGACTTGCTTGCTGCATTTCTATACAATCAGTTCACCAAAAAAGCTAGCTGGTTTATGCTGAAGTTTTTAATTCAAATGGCATCAAATGCAACTTAACATGCATGTATGCTGCAAGTAGATCGAGCAATCCGATGTAAAGTAAGATCTCTGGATGAATACACACCAGATGGAAATTTTTTATCGTGATATGATTTAATTGCATTGAAACGAGACCCTGAAATGAGGTAAAACTACCTCTTAGCAAACTTTCTGATTCCAATGCATCTCTGGAAGTGTAACTGGTTTCAGGCCAGAAGCTGGAGCATAGGGGTTAATTTGAATCCCACTAAGCATGTTCAGTTGCGCTTCGGCTTTAGTAAGTATCGGTCTGCATTTGTCCTCAAGTTTGAGGTCTACAACTTTCTTTTTAGGCTTTGTAGATCTTTCATCCAGCCACTTTGATATTTTCATGGACGCACTTTGTGAACCCTTGTATTTGCCAAGGCAGCCTACTTTATATATACCTTCAGCAATCCGATTCTCCTCCGTTCGATAAGTCATCTCTTCATCCCAATCTCCAAGCCCTACATTGATATCCAACTGCAGCAATTGGGGACCGCGCATCCATGGCGACAATGCGATAATGACCTCATCTAAAGTGTAATGGATCTGAATCATTTTTGGCTGGTTACCGATTGGACAATTTGCCGAATGACTCACTGCTTCAGATACAGAAAAGAGAATCAAATGGCAAGCATGACAGCTGTAAGTTTCCAGTAGCGCAGACGGTTGAAGAAAGATGCGCTCATAGCGTTCACGCCGTGGACACGGGTGAGATAGAAATAGATCAAACCAACGAAAAATCTCCTTGCAACATCCGCACATAAACTTCACTTGACGAGCTGGAAGATATGGATTGGAGGTTACCTCCAGTGTCCACCGTTTCAGGGCTAACCTTATCAGTTCTGGTGTATTTAGACGGATAAAAGTGAAAATCAGTGCCGAGCAAGATTTACTGTGTTCCACACAGTCTTCCATACAGGTAAACAGGCAGTGGCAATCTGTGCAGAACAGCATCAACTCTAAATGTGAGGGAGTGATCAGCTTTCCAGCCACACAAGGGTGATAGAAATATTCTACTAAGTTGGGCTGGACGAACCCACAATCGAAGCAATTAACTGACAGTGAGTCTCCGGGCGGTACCGGGCTTGGAGATCTGGGAGGTTCGCCGGGTGGCTCACCAGGTCTACGCTGCTTCAGTGCGGCGCCATGATGAACATGATAATCGTACTCGTAGCAATGTCGACCCAAAACAAACTGTTGACATGCCAGTTCCATAAGACTCACAGCAAAGTCAACACAGAACGCACGGTCTTCACGACAGTATGGAAGATGCAGATTATATTGCTGTTCGTTTAGAAAGACATATCGACAGTTGATACAAATTTTCAAACGCCGGATTGCTGCCGGTGGTAGAAGGGTGAATTGGAAGCAGGAGTGAAGGAGGTAACAAATTTTTGATTTGAATTTATTGCCACATTTGCTACAGCAAACTGAATACTGCCAGTCCGGTTCGTGTGGTTTAGCCTCCCAGTCGGTACGTCTAGCCATAGCTACATAAAAGTCAAAATGTTCCGGATAGTTTATAGGCAAACCCTCTTCGACTTCACGATATTTTCTTGCGAAACAAAGTTTGTGATCGTTACATTCATGTGAAGCGTAATCCGCATGCGAATAGAAGACCTGGTTGCAAGTACGACATGCAAATGCTTGTGTTTCACCCAGATGAAAACGCGCTTGATAATACTTCCGCCAGCAGAAGTGAGCTATGAACTTTGGAAAAGAATCGAGCACCAACCGGCAAACCGGGCAGCGGAACTCAGTAAACTTATAGTCTGGCCAACCCGCACCAGTCCACACCAGTCGACGTTTCACATTTTTCAATACGATAGGCGGGCTATCTTTGTAAAGTTGATCGGGAGATTTCTTCTTACTGGGACTAGCTTTCTTGCCCTTATCTTTTCTGTTCCCCGGCGAGCCTTTCTTTGATGAGCTCCTGGTGGAGCCCTTTCTGGGTGAACTTTTAGGCATGTCGATTCGTTATCGCTGAGACTTGCTTCTTAGTGAAAATGCATCTTTCTGAAAATAACAGAGCTACGTATTCCACTAATATTATCCACCAATGGTGTTTGAACCTAGCACTTCGATTTTACTACAACCGATCGATAATCAACTAGATACAAGCATACATAGATAAGCGGTTATTGTGTAATAGGAACCACACAAATAAAAGCAGATGTTTCAACAAGTACGTCTTGCTTGATTGTTGGAACCTAAATAAGCGAGTTAAAATTCATCATAATCTTCTTTGCATTCACCGTGCGTATCAGGATCGAGTATTGAGTGCGGTTTTCGGTTGTTACTGGCTCATGTGGGAAATTAATTTATACAGTTAGTTATTACGGTATAACAAGCTGAATCCTGTTCATATATGACCCTAAATTCCACAGCCGGATAGACATTTCGGTCAATCGACTTTGGGAATAAGCATCAAATTCAAGGTTCACGATCTCCAGAGAGCGCCAGGTCTGGAATCATGGGACCCTGGGTATATGAGATCAACATGAGAAGTTCTATTGAACTGTACTCACGAAGTACCGAATCGTGGCATCCGACTGCTCAGCCACAGTAATATGCCACCATTACTCAATATGGTCGAACGTGGGTAGTGGTGTTGGGACGGTCCAACAGAATGACAACCAGTCAGTTCTCACTACCAAAAATCGAACGAACCTGGGAAACATTGCACAGAAAAAACATGTCGAGCTAACGAGGTACGGAGCGAGTTGCGGTTTTAGCCCCGGAGTGGATATCGTAAGCCAACAGCTTGAATGGAACAAAAGTAGCTAAAAAACCAAAACCCTCAAAAATGTGCAACCAAATGCGACTATCAAAAATAGTATTTATTATAGTCGCTAAACAACCCTCCAACAGAAGGCTATTAAATATTACACAAGCCTTCGTTATTCCAGAGGGAGGAGGAGAATGCATATCATTTGTATTCGATTGATCACTTAAATTATGTCGGTGTGGACCTCCTACCTGGCGGAAGGCCGACTGATCTTGATTATGCTGACGATAAGGTGTTGCCGTTTGACAAATTTCAGGCGGCACAAGCAACGCTGAACGCAATTTCGCGTTCTGCTAAGTACTTCGGAATGCGCTTTGCAGCCTCGAAATGCAAAACACTTGTGCAAGATTGCTGTGATTACGTAGATTTAATGTTAGATAATGAAGTCATGGAGGTTGTTGACCGGTTTGTGTATCCGGGTAGCTGCATCAGCGGCGGCGGCGGCGGAGGTGTAGGGAATGCGATAGAGGCGCGTATTTCTAAGGCTAGAGCGGTGTTTACTAATCTGATGCACTTATGGCGACAGAGTGGTATCTCTCTGAAGCTTAAGGGTCGCGTATATCAGACAACAATGAGGGCTGTATTACTTTACGGCAGCCAAACCTGATCCATCAGGGTAGAAGACGTGAACCGTCTTCAGGTGTTTGACCACCGATGTCTGCGTTCACTCGCTCGTATCGGGTGGCACCAACGACTGAGCAACGAAGAGGTTAGGAAGCGGGTGTTTGGCACTGACTGTCAAACGAGTTCTCTCGTTCAGTCACTACATTTGCACAGACTTAGATGGTTAGGTCATGTACTAAGGATGCCAGCTAATCGCTTGCCACACCGAGCACTGTTTGCCGACGCTGTGGCCGATTGGCGTAAGGTGCGAGGTGGACAGATGATGACCTGGCGTAGACAAATGAAATCGTTCGCGAAGGGGTTGGCTACTGTTGATCGGGTTCGTCTCCCGGGTTGGGGCCCTCGCGACTCGCAGAGTCGATGGCTTGAGATTTTAGATGAGATGACGGCTAATCGAGTTCAGTGGCGTGAATGTTGTCGTTGTTTGTCCGAGTTGTCTGTGAAGTGAGTGCACTTATCGACGCGAGGCGGTGAAAGCCGTAAGGAAGGTGTTTTGCTGATAACGCCTTACTTTCACTTACAGTTCGGTTGTTTGTTTGCAAGGTGTAGGTGTCTTGATGGTGAATGTCTGAATACAGACGAAGCTGTTAATTTGTTAGTAGTTAGGTCCCTTCCTCTCTCCTTCTTCTCCTCTGTTCTTGTACAGAGTTTGCTTTTTCTTCTTCGTGGTTGTGTTGCAGTTGAGCATCAATGTGAACCACCGATGTATTGCTGTCTATGACGACGATGATCACAGTTAAAGAGTAATACACACACAGAACAATGATACCGGATAGGGAATGTCAAGTTTCGGGAGAGGGTCGCTGGAGGATCGTTGCTTCACTGGTGAGATTTTTTTTATTTAGATTACTTAGACTTCACTGCGTTTCCTTTCTACAGCAGCCGGCTGTTCAACCAAAAAAAACTCTTGAGTAAAGAGCGGTAGGTTTGTTCGATGCTGTACTATAGGTAGCTTAGAGTTGTCTCTCCGAACACCGTGTTCGGACTGTCTGAAAATGACAGAAACACAGTGAATTACCCTCAAGACAGAAGGAAAAAATTAACTCACTCTGTCAGCGTATCTGACTGATTACTAATAGTCAAACAGTCAATGATTTCGTAGAGGATGTTGTTCTAAATGTCGCTGCCTTTGTTTCTCTTTTCTTCTTGTGATCCTGCCTAAAGTTGATAGACTCAAGAAAGAAGTGTAAACATGTGAATACACTTGGTCCTGGGCAACTTCATTTGAGTCGCAGATCTGGTGAAACATTCCATAAATGCAAGGAGCACGAGTGAGAATAAAAACGATGGTTCGTCGTTTTTCACATGTCGAAATAATTAACAACCGAAAAAATTGAGTAGGTACACAGATAACAATAAACTTTTTTTTACAGACCGCTAAGTTCATACATACGATAACTCAGAAAAGCATGAGTTAACAGGAGGAAAAAAAACGAATAGGAATATGAAAAACATCATTTCGAAAAATAAATGTTAACATATTCCGCAAAATGTACGTGCTCGTGAAACTCCTTGCAGAGTCGATTGTGTCTTGGAGTAAAGGGAGCGGGAGTGTCGACAACCAAAGGGGGTTTCGGGAACAATGATCAATTTGAAAAGCTACTCAGTATGCTAGCCACTTAGACATCCTGAATGATAATAAGTTTCTTTTGTCGTTGTTGCAGTTCAAGTTGATCGTAAGAGTTCATACGATGAGGAACTGGACTGTAATCCCTCAAGTCGCTCTGATATAAATACTGAACTGAACAGGCCGACATTCAACACTGTTCAGTGTGTCTGAGTGGCACACCGAGATTCTAAGGTAACGAATACAAAATATCACTTACGATTAAGAGCCAGTTCTCAGAATATATCTAAAATCAACACGAGAGTTTTTGGTCCTGCCCGTCAGATTACTTGAATACTAGTGGGGAAATTTTGGAAATTTGAACGACAGCTCGACGACGCGTGCTCTCATATAAATGCGTTTTTTCGCTTGAGCTCGGTTTGTCGAGCACAAGAGGTTCCTTTTTGTTGGTTCTACTCCAGTCGAATTTCCCTACTCGAACCTCAACATAAGTAACAAACAAGTCGAACGTCTTACTAGTGATACAGTTTCAATACGACAGGGCAGGGTTGGTGGATGCTAGTGTTGGTTGTTCGAAAAGGTCCTGCATAGGCAGTTCATATTCTGGTTCATTTGGTTGACATCGAAGACAATGAGTGAGATAAGTTCGGGAAAATAGGGTCCAAGTGTGACAGTTCCAGGGCTGCCAGCGTGGCTTCGTAGCACGGTTAGTAAGGTATATGATGTGTACGAATATACAGTTCCAATGGCTGGATTAAACTCAGCAGCAAATCTCCGTACAGGAATTTATTCTGCGTCGGTAAATACACCAATAACCAGGGGAAACACCTTTGGTGATGAATGAACGACGCGAAAATTTCCGCAAAAAAATGAAATAAAACAACAGAAGAACGACTATGCCTAATCACTTGCAGAAGAAAGCGATCTTACGCATCCAATAAAGAACAGTAAGCGATATCGTAGAATGGATCGAAAAAAATGGACTAAGAATCAGATAACCGAAAAAGATGATCCGCTGGAGGCTTCTCCATCTCAGTCTACTCAGATTTGAAAGAAAAACTAAATTATACAGAACTCCTGAGGAAGGCTACCCAAGGTGGTTGAAACGTAGAGTATTACAACTTGCTCGTTTATCAATAGCTTAGACACTCGTTTACTGAGCAGTAATCAGTACGAAAAATACGGAAATGCGACTACTGACAAACCGACGAGTTATCGCGTCGTGATAAAGAGTTAATTGAGAATGCGAGTGAGCATCATTCAGCCACCAATAATGTTCGTTAAATGTACCATGCACGCTGCTTGTTGTTAGAACGCAGACAATCAACACAATGCTATTTACGCAAAACATGAGGCACGGGAATAGGTTTAAACATGTTTCACTACAGAAGATGAATACAGCGAGTCAAGGGTACTAAGACCACTAGGACAATCGTTGCCAGCAAATATCAGAAGAACTGGAAAAAAAGCGGACTGGAAAGAGAACCGCAGTGTTTGATTTACTCCAGAAAAGATGTACCAACCAATTTCACGTTGGTGTCAAATGGCGCCCACCAAATCTCAGCCAGGGTGAGAGGTTCAAGGGCAAACATGACCACGAACCACAGTTAATGACTCGACTACCAATTATACTGAACTAATGGACGAGACGTTTGACACTGTGGACACATACTAAGTGACAACTGGCAACGAGTCATTAACTCCATTTTGTACCTGAGAGCTTAGTTTCTTTGCTAACAGCTGCATATTATGGAGCACGATCACAACTTAGGACAGTACATTTGAAACAACAAGAAAAAATATACAAACACGCAAAGTAAGACCATTAAACGAACAATCGTAATGTGTGTTTCAGAAACAGGGTTAAACGGAAAAGCCTGTCAATTCAATTTACAGACGGAAGCTTAGGGACTGGACAGTATCAACGGTAAGTTACTCTACCCAATCTCCTCCACGGTTATCGTTCCCTAGGTCGATAACCCTTATTTTATGTTCAAAGACACGGTACCGAGGAAATAACATTGTAAACGTGTTACTGTTGTGAGTCAAGAGCTCGGATGGCGCAAAGGTTGTTTATTCATAAAAGTAATACATAAGTTATACGCCTCTACATGACTACAAATAAAAAAACTCATCTGCGTACGACACTGGTCTCAGAACATCACGGTTGTTACGGACATCAATACTCAGTTCCTTTATGTACCAAGAACCATTTCATATCACGATGCATTCCAGTGCTTCTTTCTGCATTTATTTCGCGGCCACTTCAATGTCAAAATCTACGCCCCTGCCCTGCTATTGAATGGTATTGGTGTTAGTAGTATGGTGCGACCGCTAGTCCTCACTACATTACTAACATATCCGTTGACTCATACTTCTCTAGATAGTGCTGCCTGGATTCGTTGCAGAAACTCCGTAAAGTCTCACGAATTCAGCACAACTGCGCTTTGTCGAAGTCCATCAGCGTCACCAGGCAGAAAACTTTACCAATTGGCCAGCGTGCAGAACATAACCCGCTGAATAAACCGTAAACTTACGAACGAGGTAGGCAGAGCCCTGTTGCAGAACATACCGGCAGAATGATAGCTGAAGATCACATCATCAAGATACATCGTCCACGGCACGGGAAAGTGCTGATTAGATCAATGACAAACTTTGAACCGAGCCACCGTAATCTGTCAAGGTGGCCGACGCAACCTCTTACCAAACTTGCTTGAACTGTGTCGCGTCGGACGGGGCTTGTCTTCTTTCCAACCTATTACACGGTATCTGTTCTTTGAGCGTTTGTTTTCACTCGTGATCATGCTAGCATTTGAACTTCTCATTGTGGCAAACGGTGTTGAGCACTTTCTATGTGCTACATTGTTTCTGATCGGGCAATCCAACCCGTACGTCGATGCAATGCTTGGAACACCACTTCATCATTTAACTGGGTCACTGTTGGCTGAAAGAGTTCCCAGGACAGTCAAGCGCCGTGGCGATTATGCGCTGCGGAAGTGTTGACGGCTAAGCTGAACACCAGCGGTGTGCCGCCTGGTCGTACTTGAGACTCAGTGCGATCGCCTACATAACTGACTGGAAGCGTTCTCAAATGGGTTGCAGTTAATGACGTATCTGTATCCGTAGGATGTTGTTTACCAAATTTTCTTCAACGACTGAAGACAACAGGAAGACTAGTATCTCCCTCCAAAGCGATCTGACAATAAGAACAATACCCATAAGCGAAGATGGTTGAGCGAATGCTTATGATAATTCTGCCATGCTCAATTTGAAACCACTGGTCTAGTGACCAATACAGTTGCCTAATGAAAGCGAAGCCGGAGTTCAAATCTTGGTCGTGAGTTACAGTTAACACATAGTGATTACATTAAGTGGAAAATGTGATGAAATATGGGAAGAAAACTAGCCTTGTGTAGGATAACGAGGAAGTATGTAGAAGGAGAAAAAAGAAATGAAATCAACTCACAGAGATTCACAGCACGAGCGCCAGCGACTTCTGTTCTTCACCATATCAGACAGCATCCTCAACCAAAGGTGTGCATTTTCCTTCAAACCCCGACCAAGAAGCCGGGAACGTCCTACAGAAGCATGTCTCAGAGTGAAGACATACTTACGCCGGACCCGAATCATGAACCGATCACTAGGCTGCCGCTTTCAGCCTAACTCATCACTCACAACCAAGACACGATGTACCAGTAGGTATTGGTATTCGTGAAATGTAGCCAGACCAACGTGGCCTTTGAAATGAGATAAGTACACCCAGACAGTCCACCAGAACCGATACAGCTCCCAAGGTACATTAACTTTGCAACTACCCTCAATTGTTCACATTGAAGGAGTAGAACAGGCAGAGAATCTTTTCATCCTTGTAACAGCGCCTCGTACTTAGTAGGTACAAAGGCCATACCAACTGACGCCTCGAATCTGTCTAAGATGTCTTGGACTCCCTGTGAACCCTCATCGATTAGAACGATGTCGTTTGCACACCCTCTCCCGAAGTAGACTGCCTGGAAGCTATTTCACACCATTATATTCGTAGTGCGTCAAGGTACACTTTAGGATCTTGTCTGCTGTAAAATTGAATAGGAGGGAGGAGGCTGGACAACTTTGTTGCATCCCAGATGATACGTTAAAGGTCAGCCATACCCTGTTATAGGCCCTACATGAAGTCTGACAGTCATTGGATTTCAGGATGTTCACATACTACTCGGGCACACCCTTCCTCGATAGACAGTACCAGAGTGCAGCTCTGTAAACTGAATCAGAGACCACTCTGAAGTCCAAAAAGACAGCAACTGCAGGCCTTCTATATGAATGGCGAAGACCAAACATCTCGCGGAGTGTGAAGATGTAATCAGTGTGGTCCCGGTGAAACTAATCCTACTTCTCACTGATATGCTCTTCGAGCGCTGTGCCTAGTCCACAAACTACAATGGATACGACCAAGTTTGACGCAATAAGATTTAAGTTAATCCCTCTGTGATTTGCACACAAAGTGCGTGAACCCTTATTAACAGTGGGAACGATGTTGGCCAACGCTTAGTCATTTGGAACAACTTCACTAATCCAGAGGTTCTGCAGGAGAACCGTCAACTCTCTAACTAAACCTGAACCTCAATCTACAGAAAAGACGGGTGATAATGAAACCAAACTAGGTCGAAACAGATGTCCACCAATTCGCTGGTGGTCACTGGGACCAACCGTTTGCAAAAAACCTTTCTCAACACATTTTGTACCTGTGGTGGATACTCGCTCGGTTGCAGGCCAACCACAAAATTGCTGACCGACTTCAGCCTATGTGCAGAAGGAAGCGTAACGGCTAAGGACAAGGGGAGCTTCGTCTGGACCGAGTGCGTTGTGACGTTTCAACAATTTGACCTCAAGTGAGATTTCTGTTTCCGAGGAAGGAGAAAAGTTAACGGACCCATGAGCACAGGTAGAATCCGAAGGCGTAGTCAATGGCACTGGTGGCCAGTTGAACTGTTGTTGGAAGTGTTTAGTCCAGCATACCAGGCCTCGTTACAGATTATGAAAAGGCTCACCATTGGTTTCGCAGATGACCTCGCTCACATCTGACTTCCTGCTACTATGGATGAGATGGAAAAGCTTTCGAGACTTTTCAGTAACAGTGACTTGTTCCATCTCCATAACGCGTTGTCCACCAGCTTCGCGGTCCTCCCGTAGTTGCTTTCGGGATCAAAAACGTGTCACCTTACGAGCTGAATTATACTCGCTGCTGGATGGACTATTTTGGGCAACGTCAAGAATTTCTGGTGATCGCATAGAGACAAAGCGACTGGCAGCTGAATGAGCAGTTGTATCGCACGAGGTAGTGATGCACCTATGCACTGCATGCCGTAGGTGTGCTCAATGTGCTTCAAGCTCGTGTGGCGCGCGGGGACCTAGATTAGGGGTAAGCACACACTGGAAGGCATAAAACGCCTCTGTCTCTGCTGGTTTAGATATGTCGATCCGTGGTTGACGACGAATTGGTCTCTCGCCAAAGCGTAAAGCGGACTTGGCACATAACAGTGCATGATCGGAATCCAAACCATCGATAGCTGACAGCCATCTGGTCAATCTATATTCACGACTGACTCAGCGATGGAAGTCACCAAGGGACACACTGACGTCTAGTACGTCGGAAACTAGCACAGTCACCAGGACAGAACTGTTGTCTGGTCGACGAGTACCGTAGTATTGCGGGCCACCTAAGTCACGATCTTCAGTACTTGGCATGCTCACTTGAGCAGTCAAGTATCCAGTCAGTACTACAATGTCCATATGCTGCATGGTGTGCAGAAGGTTAGTGAGCTGGTGACAAAAATCACCTTTGACTGCGACTGGACTACAGTCTGTGGGGGCATATGTCACAACGGCAAATAGCGTTTGTGATGAGCACCTCTAGATGCTCTAACCGTACTTTTGAGTCTGAAAACATAAAGGCGGCTGTGGACGGATATCTAGTCAAACAGCGTCTTCCTTACATACACGCTCAAGACAATTCCAACGGCGGCTTGTTCTGTGGCTTGAGCCACAGCGTTTCCAAACAAGCGCATATTGTAAGTACTGCAGCTGACAGAGACTAAAATTGTAGCACTGAGCAAGAATCCAAAAAATGTGTTTCGATTATGCGGGTCTCCAAATGACACCTTAGAGCTGTCTGGTGATCTATCTGGATAGTCGTTTGAGCATTCGTGGCAAACTTGATTGTCGTTCGGGGAACCAGTAGGCGTATGTGTCTGTCGAGCTGTCTGTCATTCTTGCTGGTTTACATCCTGACGGTAGCAAGAATGTGTATTACTGACGAGCTCTGACAAGAGCGTAAACGGAGTCCAGTAGTTTCTTCCGGAAAATGGCTGAAAAATCCACAGGACTACGGCTGCGGTCAACTGTGAGCGATGCGTGATTACTACTAAATAGAAAAGCCCTTACTACTTGTCAGTAGTCACGGATTACTGGTTATTTATGAACCTGTCATTCTGTACACTGCCAGGGTTAACAGTAGTCCAGTCAATAGTAATTGTGGGTACGGCTGAATATAACGTTCTCTGTAGTCCTATAGCTAATTTCGAAGATGGGGGAATGCCGGATGTACTTAGTCTCCGAGACTTCTGATACAAATTAACTACATCCGCACTGCTTATACTCTCGGCAGAGGCGATCCATAGACAAAAAGGAGTCGGATCATCTTCGTTTGTAGTCCTGTCATACAAACAACCGTCATTTGACCCCTAGTTTAGTGTGAATAAGGCAAACACGTCACAACTAGACAACATAAGATTAGTTTGACCCGTGCTTGATTAACGATGGATGTTTCGAGTTCTACCCACACAAAGGGCGGACCATTGATGCATAGAATGTTTCCAGAATACCAGACGCAGTGAAATATGATAATTGTCCGTTACATGGTTTGCCGAACAGGATAGGTAGCCGTTACTCAGAAAACGGGTCAAAAGGAAACAAAACATAACACTATTAGTTGGATGTAAACAACGTTTATGCTCTGCATAGTTAATCCGGCCAAAGTCAAGGAAGTAATGAACCAGATGTGTTGTACTGGAATAAGCGATGATTACCTAGTCATTACAATTCCCTTGACGTAAGTGTAGAAGTCACGCGTTTTTGTGTTTGTCGTGGAAAATCGTAACAGTTAGTCATTTCTATAGTGCATTGTGTGTTCTTTAATGTGGTGTAAGGCATTTTTAATAACTCATCCGATAAAACACCTGCCGCTTAACGTGTTCTTCTTATCTCTGGCTCCAGCCTAGTCGAAGCCCAGACTCCATACGATGGGTTTAAAAATAACCTTCCGAAGTCCAACCCATTATGTACGGGATCGGTCCATGCTAATTCACTGCTGAACGTTCACGATCCATTTTTCCTCAACTGTTTATAACAGCTGATTGTCTGTTGATTGACCTACTCTTCGCTTCAGTGTCACTTTCATCTACTGGGATAATTGATCCCAATCTGGCTCCCATCTTTGTTTTAGACACTAATCTAGTCATTCGCTACGGTTAACTCAATTGCGCGCGCCCACTCTACACTTCCGATCATTATGTTAACAACCTAAATAAGCCTGATATGGGAAACAGGGTGATATCCACAGACCTTATCTGGCCTCGCGGAACTATTACGCATGCTCCGAAGTACCCTGGAATGGCCTGCCTCAGCAGTGAAATTTTGGATCTTATTCAAACATCCGTACAGGAAGATTTCAGCTGTTCCAATTCAACCGACGACTGGTCCAAGTTAATCCTGGGACAGTGGTCACTGACACAGAAACCATGAACGCTTGGAACAGCGGTTCGGCGAGGTTGCACTCAGGTGGCTGTTTTAATTGAGTTCTGTTGGAGAAATTCAGTAGCAAAGTGGTATTTGGCAATAATCTCCTGGGTCCAAGTTCTGAGTACTAAACAGCGACAATTATTCAAAACACACAAAACTCATTAAGAGTGAAATAATAAAGTTAAGAGGATGTAGTGAAAATTTATTCCATCCACCGCTTATCCAAACCGCGATAAAGTGGACGATGCAACATCATAATCCAGCATCAGAATTGGACGGGCAGTTTCAATGTTACATCTTTTTTTATTCGCCAAGTTCGTTGTTCTTTATTGCAACAACCAGATTACAGCCTGTGACGTTGCGTGTGCCACTGATATCAGCCAATGACGGACTCTGATTTCTTTAATACGCCCATACACTCGGGTTCTTGTCCCATATAGACTGACTGCCTATTGAGTACTTAGCACTGATTGTCAAACGAGTTCTTTCGTTCAGTCATTACATTCGCACAGACTTAGATGGTTAGGTCATGTACTAAGGATGCCAGCTAATCGCCTGCCACACCGAGCACTGTTTGCCGACGCTACGGCCGATTGGCGTAAGGTGCGAGGTGGACAGATGATGACCTGGCGTAGACAAATGAAATCGTTCATGAGAGGGTTGGCTACGGTAGATCGGGTTCGTCTCCCGGGTTGGGGTCCTCACGACTCGCAGAGTCGATGGCTTGAAACTTTAGGTGAGATGACGGCTAATCGAGCTCAGTGGCGTGAATGTTGTCGTTGTTTGTCCGAGTTGTCTGTGAAGTGAGTGCACTTATCGACGCGAGGCGATGAAAGCCGTAAGAAATCTGTTTTGCTGATAACGCCTTACTTTCACCTACAGCTTGGTTGTTTGTTTGCAAGGTGTAGGCGCCTTGATCTTGTGTGTTTGAATGTAGACGTAGTTATTTTTTGCGTTCATTCGCTCGTATCGGGTGGCACCAACGACTGAGCAACGAAGAGGTTAGGAAGCGGGTGTTTGGCACTGACTGTCAAACGAGTTCTCTCGTTCAGTCACTACATTTGCACAGACTTAGATGGTTAGGTCATGTACTAAGGATGCCAACTAGTCGTCTGCCACACCGAGCACTGTTTGCCGACGCTGCGGCCGACCGGCGTAAGGTGCGAGGTGGACAGGCGATGACCTGGCGCAGACAAATGAAATCGTTCACGAAGGGGTTGGCTACTGTTGATCGGGTTCGTCTCCCGGGTTGGGGCCCTCGCGACTCGCAGAGTCGGTGGCTTGAGACGTTAGATGAGATGGCGGCTAACCGAGCTCAGTGGTGTGAATGCTGCCGTTGTTTGTCCGAGTTGCCTGTGAAGTGAATGTATTTAATGACACGGAGCAATGAAAGTCGTAAGAAATCTGTCTTGCTGATAACGCCTTACTTTCACCTACAGCTTGGTTGTTTGTTTGCAAGGTGTAGGTGCCTTGACGGTGAATGCTTGAATATAGACGTAGCTCTTATTCTGTTAGTAATTAGGTCCCTTCCTCTTTCCTTCTCTCTTCCTGTACAGGGTTTGTCTTTTTCTTCGTGGTTGTGTGGCAGTTAAGCATCAATGTAAACCACTGATGTATTGCTGTCTATGATGATGATGAGCTCCCTATTGCAACCAGCCTGAGGTCTTTTCTTTATAATTCACACCAGATGTTTTAATGCAAGTACGAATTCGAAGGTTATTCGAAATCCCTAATTCCTAGTATTACAGAGGCATAAAAGTTCAATACTTTTAAGACACTCATTTACCTATTCCCAACGGAAATGCTACAACTATGAACATCGCACTTAGTCCTTCATCCATATCCATAAGGATATACATATACTCTTAGTGAGCACAGTTGACGCTACATCTCACAACTTCATCTTTATTGAGTTTGACGCCCGGTTATATATGGTTCGACATGAGTAAACATCACTAATGCAACGGTGCCCGCCAAATCCGCGCAATACTGAACTGCTCACTTCAGCTGGACATTCTTTTTCAACATAATTATTTTCATTGTTATTGTGTGAACTGCAGGGTTTAATGTGTTCATTAGGATATAAGATCCAGAAAAACCCCAAGGACTAACCAGGCAATCCAACAGTCGTATATGTGAATGCAGTTGTATTACAATAGTCACTCAGAAGATTTGGTCATGCGTCGGGACTGACGGAATGCGCTCGTCGCGTCTGAAACCAAACCAATACCATCGACATATAAATGTACACTTAATTAACGCTGGTAGAGATGCTGTCTATGATCAGTGATGATCGTCGTCCCCGTCAAATAGGTCAAACAAAAGTGGATAGCTTCTGTCCACACACAGGATATTGAAAAGACCGACCGTGTTAACAAGAAGTGTCAGTGCAATCGATTGAATTTGTGGCCGTCTGTTGTGGTTGTGTGATACCCAAAATTTGGTTACCATAAATGTCTTACTCCAGTGATAGGACGGTCTGAACTCACCCACGAAAACCGCCACCAAAATTTGCTTTATTGCATTCATAGAAGCGATGCGCAGGACTGAACGAAGCATGCAGCAAATGAAGGTCAGGACCAGGTTATTTACTAACGTCTGCAGGCCTGTTATTCTGAAAACCAGTCAGCCAACAGCGAAGATTGGATATTATGGGGTTGAAGAATTCAAAGAGGACAATATTACAACGTATCACCTTAGGATGCTTCACCAGCCCTACAGGTTTGGCTGCCGCTGACGGTGTGGCGACATCTCAAGAACCAGACAGTGAAATTAGCTATCGAAATAATCGGTATTTAGTAGAAGAAACGCCGGAAACTGGCCCAACGAGAAAAATGTAGTTACCTTGAGTCTGACACGAACAGAGAATGATGCACTGGATGCTTCTATGATGAACTCAAATAATACGGACATAAAAAGGTAATTTCGTAAGACTCGTCACCAACGCACTAAGCGGTTTCGCGAGACCAAGTACAAATGGAAAGAAAACAAGTTAAATTGACGTAGGTCTATGGCGACAGCCGACAAGAAAAAAAGTTCCGCAAGTTACTCTGCGACGAGTATTGGCCTATCCATCCAAACTAACAAAGCACTAGTGGGCTGGGACTTTGGCGTTTTGTATGAACAACTGAAAAACATGAAGGTCTCACGCAAATGCCTTGATAAGTTGCCGTATCCACCGTCCATCACAACAAGCCTCACATTAACCATGCGCGTTTCAGCACTTGTCATCTTACATCTTGTATTCATATCGACTGACACTAACCGACTTTGGTTTGACTCATTCACGTACACTACCTGAGTATTGTTACTACGGTGCTTCTGGAACGAATACAGATGTGTTGGTGTTGTTACACACTGAGTTGTGGATACAATAGTCGCGTCACAAATAGAGTAATAGAACAAAACAAGTATTATGACAATTCGAAACACTGAGTTCCTTTGGTCCGGTTCACCAATAACGATAGAAGACA
>LUCH01003554.1:50932-61063 GCA_013368495.1 Paragonimus heterotremus
GTTCCAGAAGCACCGTAGTAACAATACTCAGGTAGTGTACGTGAATGAGTCAAACCAAAGTCGGTTAGTGTCAGTCGGTATGAATACAAGATGTATTCAATCCTCTAATCAAACCAACACTTTCAGTGAAGCAAACATTTTTTAGAGGACCAGGTTCAACGTCACTACTTGTGTATACATTCCACACTCAATGAATTCATTCTCAACTGAATGCAGATGCGTGAGATTTACTACCACGTCATTTGTAGTAAGCCAAATACAACTGAGTGATTACAAGTGAATGCACCTGTAACCAGTATACACAATAAACGCTAAAGTTGCTGGCTAGGAAACCCCAAACAGCGGGTCAATCGTTCACATGTTTAGAACTTCACTTACATTGTGATCAAGAATAACTACGCAAATTTACGCGGGCAGAAACAGATTAAAAAGAAATCGTGGTTAAACCTCGGCGTGTTCTGACAACATTCAGGGTAAGCACAAATGATGTGTGGCTTCAATAATTAAGAATGAGCGATGCAAACCACATGGCTATATAGTGACCAAACTAGGATATTTAAGAACAAACTGGAATTACTACTGACAATCACAGGTAAACCGGCGCAAATCATATGGAGTCGGGAAAGAAAACGTTCGCCAATTTTTCACGTGTCACACACAACCTCAGCAGTCAACCTACTGATAACCACCCACATGTTGTGCTTAGCCAGTACTGAGACATTCCGACATCCACGAAACGTGTTCGATCGAGCAAACGGTTGATTAACGTCCACACTAAACGAATTAGTAACTTAAATTAAGGAATTAATAAAGACAAAACAAATGAACCTATTCAGTCCCCTCTTATATGGATTAGGCAGTCCATACAACAAAAAGCGAACAGCTTTAAGCAGACAGCAATCATACAGCAACAAGTCCCAATTTCACTTGAATGAACACGTCATATAATCAAACCAAACCATTTAAATACATTACGTGGAAATGACTGGACCAACAGTCAGTTCAGAATGACAAAAAGACCAGTCTCAAAGGAGCGGATCGACTATCGCCATTATACAATTATGAACATCGTCCACAGTTTGGTCCGTGGCCTGAATCCAATTCCACAATTTAGGTTTACGTGTACCATTATTGATGCCTTTGTCACCGTCCTCGTCAGTCCCTTCGTTCAATCCATCTTCCATCTCACGAGAAAGACGAGCGTAGTTGCATAGCATTTTAGCTTGAAATGACGTTGTTTCCGATGGTTTGTGTCCAAAACCCTCACGTGCAGCGATCTCTGACATATTTTCACCGGCCAGACATAGGATCAAATCCGGAGCAAGAAGACCGGATTCAGTGGACCGGCACCATAACCAATCAGCGTTTGAGAGAGGATGGATTTTCGCAGCAGTATTGACTATACCGGAATAACTGTACCGATCTGCGACCACATTAATGCCAGACTCAAGGGCAGCCGATATGTCTTTTTGACGTTCCCACCTTTGGAGAATAGAATTTTTTATTAAAAAAAAGAGTTAATGAAATCCATCAAACAAGCCAAGCAGTGTGGATCGGTAATGCTTTTTAGACAAACAGTCTCAAAGTGGTGATGTGGAAAATTGATTCGTGCATACGGAAGATAATGCCCGGTTAGCGAAAACCAAATGAGTTCAACAGTGAAACTGACATCAGCGTTAGAGAGATTATGCTATAAAAGGGTGTTATAAAACTGTTGCAGCATGAAAAAACAAGTGTGGCGTATAGTGTATGACACTTTCAATAACACCTCTATTCAACAGATGACTATTAAAACATTGCGTTCCCTTAATCCATTTAGTCAAAACAGAGAGAAGACATATCGCGAGATGTTAACATTTCGATTTACTCTCATCAGTCGCCAACGTAAAACTAGCAAATTTAATACAAACTGCGTATAGCAACAACAATTGAACGAACCAACCACACAGTTCTGACCTTTCACACGCTAATAGTCCAATCAATTTCACGGCAAGGAGATTGATTGCGTCAACGCCTTCTGTGCACACAAAACTGGCCGATGTTGTTTGATTAGCATGGCCTCGCTAATCGCCAACAGTTTCGGGTTGCGATTATGTAATAATATCTTGAACGATTTAACCGGGTCAACTAGGTGACCGGTTGCTAAGATGTGCTTGGCGATCGATGAAGCCGGGGTTTTCGAGTTTGTTACAGTCACTAGGTCGTTTTTTGATATTGCCGTTGATAACCACTTAGGAATGTGCTCCGTCATACGTTGATGCAAACGCCGATCTGTCCTGCCTATGTAGACGTCATTGCAACTGCAATTGAACTGGTATATTACGTGAGAGACAGACTGATCGGTTGAGTGTGTATCACCGCTACGGAAAGCCAAGCCCCTAGTGCTTAGCAGGATACGTAGTTGGGTCGCTGGGTAGGTGCGTTGCAACGCCGACATCAATTTGTGACTAATGTTGTTAGTCAAGTGGTCACCTTTGAATTGAATTTGCAGAAATATGTTCTTTTTCTGCGCACTGCAGCC
Organism: Paragonimus heterotremus; assembly: GCA_013368495.1. Classification (NCBI taxonomy): domain Eukaryota; kingdom Metazoa; phylum Platyhelminthes; class Trematoda; order Plagiorchiida; family Troglotrematidae; genus Paragonimus; species Paragonimus heterotremus. Next base: position 53,454 of record LUCH01003554.1, read on the forward strand.
GATCACTTTTGGTTCTTTCATCTTACTGTGGATATCCACAAACTTTTCAGGGTAGCCGTTATCCACCAGCGTTTCCCTAATAAACTCTTCTTCTTTCCCCAGTCGATCTGCTGTGCAAATCGTTCTGGCTCTGTGGAACAACGTTTTCACTAGCCCTCGTTTATAAGCAATAGGTGCGAAGCTGGAGAACTGCAAATATTGTCCACTCCAAATTGGCTTTCGATAAACAGATCGTTGCAATGTGCCATTTTGACGTCTAGTTATAAGAATGTCTGAGAACGGCAAACAATTATCCACTTCTACCTCATAAGATACAGAGAGGTTTGGGTGGAGGGAGTTCAAATAGTTATAAAATGAAGTAAAAGTACATTCATCAGTAAAAACTAAACTGTCGTCCACGTAACGTTTGCAAAGTAGGACCCCCAAAATTCTCTCTTGAAATTGCCTTTTAAGCATTCCCAAAAATACGTCCGCCAATATGGGACCCAGTGGGCTACCCATGGCTACACCATCAATCTGCCTACAGTTAACACCTTCAAACTCAAACGGAATGTTTGCTGTACAAGCAAAAGTGAGATCCTTAAGAAGATCTAATGGAATACCTACATTTACATTTTGACTAAAAATAAAATCACATAAAAATTCAACAGTTTCACGCAGCGGTACGTTGGTAAATAAAGAGTCTACGTCGACCGAGTACATCATCTGTGGACTGATATACTGATATAATAAACTCAAAGCACCATCACAAGGACATGAGAGGAACAGTTAATACCGAACGACTGATCTAGGCACGCGTAACCAAAATTTCGTTCCTGAGGACGGTATTAAAGATCAAATAAAATTAAGTAAACAAATGGGAGGCGAATGTAGGCCAGAAATGACGAAGATGAACAAGTAACAACTAATTGCCACAGGATTAATCAAGACTTGACAACTGTAAAGGATAGCACACAAAAATACAGAGTACATGTTAGTGACGTGCTGTCAATCGTATCGCTATATACAGTGCAGACACTCGACCAAGATCACCATGCGTACGAAGTTTAGTTCACTGTTTTTCCACTGACTTACAACCCTTTGAGAGAACACCGTCTCACATTCAACAATGACCACATCAAAATGCTTGCCCCTTGCAATGGGTACAACACGGTTAAAAACCACAGGGTCGCTAGATTAAAACAGAACTTTGACAGACGGTCAACCTGATGTTGAATGACAGGCAGTTTCGTTATGAGTAGCATACTACACACAGGCGACATTCGAGAACAAAAGGGCAAGATCCGAACGCCAGGAAGAATATGGACAAGAAGAGACTACCGCAATAGTGTGTACGCACTATGTGAGAAGTTTCACTAAGGCGAACGACCACGTGCTGTCACCCAGTATATGTGAATACATGTCTGCCGTGCAAATGAGTGTACGAGTTTGTGGTCGAATTTTCAACATGACCAGTACGAGAGTTTGCGCAATAAACAAATTCGCAGGCCGAGCGTCTTTTGCGACCATAACACTGGGAAGCACAGCTTCAAAAATATTTGTTGTCATAGAAGCCAACGTTTTATATGACATTTCGATGGTAACACTAAAACAAACGAGGAATAAACGTAAGTGTTTATTAAACAGTCATTGTGTAGCACTTGAAGTTTACCGTACAAAACGTAAAGCACAAAAGCACGATCATATTATTTCGTGTACAGTAGGTGCAGTAACCTCCAAGAAACGTGTTTGGAGGAGGATATAACAAGTATTAGCGCGACAGATATAGTTTGTACATTCTTTTCCAGATGAGCCTGTCACAGTGACCAAAACTTATGAAGTCTGCATTGTGGAGGTCGCGACGTCATCCGTGTGAGCCGGGTTACGATCGATTGAAGCACAATAGAAAATAAGGAAAGGACGACCTTTTACTATGATATTAAACATATATAGAAGGACTACATAATGACCCAAAGGTGATGATGAAATGTGGATTTGCCTAACATAATCCCAGCACGACCTAACATCTTAAAGATCTACTTCGGTTTGCCATTCTGCTGATTCATCGGCTGTCAATGAACTACAGAGAAGTCATGGTAAGATTTGTTACATTAGTCGAAGCCTTTGATAGTGCGCATAAGACGACACACCTAGCGATAAAAAGGTACGGCTGGTTGTCAAAGTGCTTAGCGCAAAGGTGAATATTTCGCTGCCGGTAGAAATATAATGTTTCTCGGTAAGCATTGACAGATAAGAAGTTGTATACGTTGACCACGATCTAATGTCTCCGTCAAGTAAGTCAGACATTACACTAGACTTACCCGCAGACTCAAAGATATTCAAACTACGCAGCCCAGGTCTGACCCAAAAGACCATTCCCCAGCTTCTATCTTTCACCCCCAATCCATGCACGCTACACATCACTTCCGGCCGAATTGCAAGATGCACAATTTATAACGAATACGTTTATTACCTCACAATCGATTATCGCAGTTATCGCGCGCTTTTTCTACGCTAACGCTCTAGGGAGAGTAATGTGGAGTTTATATGTTTTCCGTCCCTCGCCACGCAACTTTCACGTTCGTTATGAATATGGTTGATGTAAACCCTCGAAAGAATACGCTGGTTCGTCCCCGATATAGTAGTGCGCTTGACAAAAATCGGATTCCTCTCCTGGTAATGATTAACACGGAAAATCTCGGTCCCGAAAATGCCATGACTGTCCCCGCAAGTTGCCTCCAAGACAAACCAAAAGACGCGTACAAAAAAAACAACTGTTCCGCCTCGAAAACGTGTGCGACAATGAGAAAATTACAACGTATTTATATGGTGCATATTGATCTAAAAACACTCTCGAATCATAAAATCGAGGGACAGTTACCGAAAACAATAGCTAGGATCACTAAGCCACCAATAAACATGGTGGAATAAGGGTCGGATAGGTAAAATATAAACAAGACTACCTCACGATCGTTCTGGACAGTTCCGTTCATTCTGATTGGATAAAATCGTTTCTCGAAGGCGGAGGCGGTGCTGAATGGAAAAAAGTGGACTCCCTAACAATTGTACGTATGGATCACTAGTCAACTGTTTGAATCGACATGCCATCTTGATCCTGTACGTTTCGCTTTTTGAATCCACGTGATCATTAGAGTCAAAACCTAACTGTGGTACCGTCCAGCCCAGCACACTGAAGGAAACAGAATACCTGGGAATTTTGTAATTCAAGAGGAAACTTTACTTAACCCACATCGGATATAAAGTTGGAGGATCCGCAGTCTATGGCTCTGCAATAATGTTTATTCATTTTTCGCTCCACTACACTTGAACTTGGAGCTTAAGTTAGTGAATTGTTGTTTTATTCTAACTTTCGCTCAACAATGATCCTACCGACAACAAAGGCTGGCTGTCAAGAAACTAGCCAAGCATTGGTAAAACAGGCCAAGAATGCTAGTCTAACAGTACCAATTACGAAGAGCTCAATGAATGTTGGACCGAACATTACAGACCTATCGGGAAACAGTCAAAACCGCGTGTGTTAGCGGGATTCGTGAAATACACCAGTAATGGGCTTCACAATACTACTTGGAGCCGTATGATAACATAGGGGTTATCAATCAGGACAGTTCACGAAACAAGTCGAGGAGAGCTATCGATAAGACCCTGAAACGTGACCTAATTGCCGATTGTGAAGCCTGACGAACGAGGAAAGAAAACGAACAACAAACCGGTTCCGCCTCAAAAGCCATTGGCAAGATCATCAAACTTATTCGTGCAAATAGTCCAATGCGACTGTGTGTCACTGAAGATATCATCGAGGCAGACGACACACTCATCACAAATAGGTCCAGACGGCTAGTGTTGAGTAAGACAGTTTCGGAGTACACATAGCCTACATTCACCATTCACTGTGTTAGCATCATAAAACTTGCAATGTAGCACTCCACTAAAACTGAGTCCACTATGGCATTTCGAACCTCGGACACAATAGAGCCGATGACCCAGATGACCCCGTGTAGACAATTTTCAAAGAAAATGGAAAGGCGTTAGCAGAGATCTTGACTCAGTCGTAACAACGTGTGTGGACGACGGAGAACATCCCCACTGCTGGGACCACTTGATACTAGTCCTCAAAATCAAAAAAGTACTCAGGAGCTATTGTGAAAACCACACGGGAATTAGTTTGACTTCAGTAATCCTTAGGGTTCCGGCATCCATCACAACTCGTCGATTCACTACAGTTTTGGAGACAGAAATTAGAAAGGAACAGACAGTCTCCTACTGGACGGGGATGTATTGACCACGTTTCCCCTGCTCTCCAAATTCTGGGGCAGCGTCATATGTACAGCCGGCCAGCAGTTTCGTGAATATACAGATGCATTCGATTTGGTAGATCGATTTGCGCTTTTGGAGTCGCTTAAACGCGGAGGTGTACCGATCAAGTTGTGCTTTGTTCCCATACTTCAACACAGATTTGGGTTTCCGCGAAATGTTTGACAATTTCAGCAACAGGAGCTGCGTACTTCAAGATTGCTCATTTTTACTATTTTTATATATTTATTTCATAAACGGTAGGATGAGTGACTGTCTGTGTCACTCATAAACTGCCGGTGTGAACCTTCTGTCTGGTGAAAGGCTGACTGATCTTACTTATGCTGACGACCCGGTGTTACTGTTTGGCAATTTTTAAGCATCACAGACAACTCTGAAAGATGTTTCGCTATCTGGCAAACCATTCGGAATTCGCTTTGCAGCCCTAAGGGTTGTAGTGTTCCTGGGATGCCGTTAATTACGGGTGTTTAATACTAGAGAACGAAAGTGAAGATGTTGTTGATCGGTTCGTTCAGTTGGAAAGTCGCATCAGCGGCGATGGAAATTTAGGTAATGAAACAGAAAATCTCATATATAAACCTATCGCGCTGTTCAGAAACACCATCGTCACAACGGCCTTGAAGTTGACCAAAAGGTTCTGTGGCTTGAGGGGCCGCCCAACTCAACAGCGACATGGAAGTCCCTAGGATTGAGCGTCATTAACAGGGTTAGAAATTCATTCTCATCATCACTGTCAGCCTTGAGCCTGACCAGAAGGTCCTGTTGCTCGGGAAGCCGCTCACCTCAGTGGTGACGCGTTATAGTATAGAAGAGCAAAATGTGATTAGAAAGGCCAATAAATAAAATTAAACTAAAGGAAGGTTAAGTGGAAGAACTAGAAATGGTATTAATGCAGGTACGCCGTTGACTGCAGCACACTGCCATTCCGGATAGTGTTCCCAACCAGCGGTTTAAATGATCATAAGGATCCCAGTCAGATAGGCGAAACCTACCCACTTTGCTCAATGGAACAGTTGGGGTATCCATATTTCGTGACCACGTAGTTAATTGACCACCACGCGGTTTTATCCAATTGTTGGAGGTCTCAGTATATAATGTCCAGTACGGCATGCTGGCATGCGGAGTGCACGACCCAACCATCGCAGGCTTTGCCATGCGATTAGTCAACTAATTGGTAACGCATCACGAGCATTCTAAAATACGCGCAGTCGAAAGGCCGTATTGCACACACGACCAGTCCACTTGATGTGGGCTAACCGGCGGAGACGATGATAGTCAAACACAGCAAGTTTGTTGACATCTTCGTTGCGCATAGGCCTCGTTTCCGAACCACAGCGTAAAACGAAACATACACTAACACTGTGCACCCTTCCTTTCAGTGACAGCGGAACGTTTTTTCGGTGCCACAGATGACGCAGATTTCAAAGTCAACTCGGACCTTTGCTATCCTCACTGACATCTCATCAGAAGTATTACAAGTTGATGAGATAATGCTACAAAAGTATGTGAAGGTGTCCACACTCTCAATTAGATTGCCTGCAATAAACAAGGTTGGAGTGGCAGTGCCTCACTCTTCAAGAAGCACTCTGCTCTTTAAAGGTGCGAAGCACATTCTATGAAAACCAGCCCGATTATCTACCTTGTTCAGCATGACCTACATTTTTCAGCAGATGGGCTGAGTAAGGCAATGTCTGCATATTCCTTATCGGTTTACCCAGCGCTAGGAAAAGACTTAACACCAAGCTCACTTCAATCGCAACTTCCAGAATGCGGTCCAGCACAAAAATGAACAAGAAAGGTGAGATCGGACACCCCTGACGAACACCATTAGAAGAGATGAACGTCTTAGACAACTGCCCATAAACCCACAACCTACTTGAGGAGTGGACGTACACTGATCTCAGCAGAATTATGTAATTCCTTGGAACTCTCTTGCAAAGAACACCGCGAGCAACCGAACCGAAAACACCCTTTAGGTCTAAAAAAGACCACAACTGTCGACTGCCTACGACCATGCCGATGTTATAAGATGCATTGCAAGGTAAAAATGTGATCAACCTATCAACGACCGGACCGGCTTCCTGGCTGAGGTCTGAAGGAAAGTGAACACTTTTGGTTGAGGAAGCTGTTTGATATGGCGAAGAAAAGAAGTCAAGCGCGCTCGCGATGTGAGTCTTTGTGTGCATCGTTACAATCTGTTCTTTTTTACATCCGTTTTTTTCTTCCCAAACTTACACAGTGCTTTTTTCTTATATTGTCGCACGTCTGCCACTTCATGTGATCCTTACGTGTTGAATACACATCGGCATCTTGCTTGTTCTAACTAATCAGTAGCCATTCTATCGGTTTGCCGTTATAACCTTAGTGTAACTATAGTTTCTGCATATCTATTATCATGACCCGCACCGGGCCCAATAGTGTTGGCCAATCGCAAGCCTTTAGTTTACGCGGTCTTTTTGAGTGATGCATAACAGTACAAAATGGCGTGCAGTGTCAAAAGTGTCTTCACTGGTAACAATAGATGTACTGGTCTCAAATAAGATCGATATGCCATACTCACCACTTCAAACGTCCCTTTTGCCTGAATGCGCTACACGCAGAGTACGCCTGTTTGTGTGTGACATAGCATTGTGAATGCACAAAAGCAAGATGGTTACAAATGCCACTGAATGCGCTTCGCACCTCAAAGTGCTGCTTCAAGACTGGGGCATTCCCACTTTTACTTTCTCCATTGCAGGTTATCCGTTTGAGATTCTAGACAGTTCCACATACTTGGGTAACGCTATCTCGTCAGCCTGTATTATTGCTGATGAGATATCAGCGAGCATTGCAAAAGCACAAGTTGCCTTTGCCAAACTGCGTCATCTGTGGTGTCGAAAAGAAATTCGGTTGTCGTTGAAAGAAAGAGTATATAATGTTAATGTACGTTCTGTTTTGCCCTACGGTTCGGAAGCGTGGCCTGTTCGCAAGAAAGACCTCAACAGGCTTGCTGTGTTTGACCATAGCTGTCTCTACCAATCAGCCACATTAAGTGGATTGATCGCGTGAACAATGTGGCCGTTCGCCGGCACGTATTCCGGAACGCTCAGGATGTGCGACCAATAAGTCAACTACTCATGGTGCACAGCTTGCGATGGTTGGGTCACGTACTCCGTATGTCATCTGATCGTTTTCCGCACCGAGCACGCATGGATGCAAACGCTGAACTAATGTCCTCTATGGGAAAAGCGTTGGAGAACACCCACCGTTCATTGTCGGATAGGGGGACAGAATTGGCCTCCCTAGACGAGTATGTGGCC